>JAGFPH010000048.1:607748-623523 GCA_018207615.1 Philaenus spumarius
CTTACGAAATAATGAAACACAATGTCCATTTCTGAGGTATTACCAAGAAAACTATTTTAAAACAACTTACGAAATGATGAAGCACAATGTCCGTTTTAGAGGTATTACCAAGTAAACTATTTTAACACATCTTACGAAATGATTAAGCACAACGTCCATTTCAAAGGTATTACCAAGTAAACTATTTTAAAATAACTCATGAAATGAGGAAGCACAATGTCCATTTCAGAGGTATTACCAAGTAAACTATTTAAAAACAACTTACGAAATAATGAAGCACAATGTCCATTTCTGAGGTATTACCAAGTAAACTATACACGCTGCTATAACACATGAGTACTATTATAGGCTATATAGTAGAGCGTGTTGGAGTAGAGCGTTTCAGAAAATGCGTGATGGTAAAATCCGATTCACCGCCCGCAATTTTTAGACGAGGTGCTCCTATAAGTTTACACTTCAAAAATTGTCTTAAATGTGTTTTTACATTATTATAATACATTTGCATGTTGAGAGATAGACATAACATTATAGCCCATAACCTAAGCGACAGCTCACTAACTCGAGGATTACCAAGTAGATTTAACCAGTAAATTATTTTACTGGACAAATTTACTCAATAAATACAATATTCTTAGTTTTATTTACACTACACGTTTCCTAGATAATTAAGTTTTTAAATTGTTCGGAAATAGATTCAATATGGCCTGGGTTGAGCTAAAGTTTGCTATTTTTACTTAATTGTTACAGTTATTTAAGAACAAAGAATGTGTTTAAAGTATTTTAAAAAGTAGTCAAACAATAGTTTCATCACGGAGACAACAATGCGTACTAAACGGAATGGCGCCTTCAAGACCTTTAATTGGTAAATGTTTTCTCTTTCCTTAAGCACTCATACTCGTGGGAGGTTTTTAGTATACCTTATTCTTTCAACAAAGCAGGACCCCCTCGACGGATCCTGAGCTTGTTCTTCTCTGTGCAGAAGTCTCCTGCAGCTACCACCTGTCCACGTTGTGCATAACATATATATATGGGACAACACCCTCGTATGTTAACACTTGTTCAATATAGAACTAGTAACTATAGATTTGAACAACGGCCACAATGGACGCCCGTTTCAAATACTCTAGTTATGTGCTGTAATCTGCGTTTTGATCAAATTAATAAAAGTTTTTTTAATAAATAATTCGACTTATTATTTGTTGTTCTCTAATCTACTATTATACAAATCGTTATAAAACGAACAGCTTGATAAACCTGTCACTCGGTATTTTAGGGGTGAAGTACGATCTCAGAAAGATTTTATTTTCAAAGCAGTGCTAAAAAGAGAAGTATTGTACCTCTGAAATGGAAATTGAACTTCCTCATTTCGTAACTTGTGTTCAAATAGTTTACTTGGTAATACCTCTGAAATGGGCATTGTCATTCCTCATTTCTTAAGATGTGATAAATAGTTTACTTGGCAATACCTCTGAAATGGACATTGTGCTTTCTCATATTGTAACTTGTGTTAAAATAGTTTACTTGAAAATCCCTCTGAAATGGACATTGTGCTTCTTCATTTCATAAAGTGTGTTTTTATTCAATATTTTCTATACTTTTGAACTGTAAATCAGAATATCGCCATAGAAGTTTACACTTCTCACGTGTGGTATTAAGAACACCTGGATTTTTTTTAGAGCAAATGCTTTTAAAAAGCACAATTTAAACTTTTTGTTGGCTTAAGAAATCACCATATAAATAAAAATATCCGCACTAAAACATTTAAAAGTTAGACGCGTTTCACAAGTCTCCAGACTAATTCTATCATTAGTCTACAAACTCAACTAATTGTTAAAGTCAAGGAAGATTTCTATTTTAACTTTTTTCATAAATCATTTTACGTGTTTGTTACTTGAACACAAATTTTCCCAAATACAGTATAACGTTTAAGTTGTAGTTAGATTTAGAGTTGTATTATAGCTTCTTAATCACTGAATACGATGTAGGCTATATCATCTCCCAAGTCAAGCTGATTATTTAATTTATAATTTAAATATGTTAATATTACTACATAGTTTTGCTTTTAAACTTTTTGATTTTCAATATAATCGTTTGCAACAATTTAAATGGTATTTTGACTGAGTATAAATAGTATGTTGAAGTCGATTCTGTATAATGAAACCGAGACTGGAAACGTCAATACGAGACGACACCACGGTACACAAGTTGTCCTCTCGGTCACTGTCGTGCCTACTTAATTCTTTGGTTATTGTTGGGCTATAATCTATTATTGTAATTTGCCAAATGTTCTAATATCGCGCCTCAGTAGTTATAATATTGAATTCATTACGGACGTGATGTTACAACGTTATTCGTTAAAAATAAGTTTAACTAATCGTCAAAAAGACAGCGACGGTTACGCAAGTTAATTTGATTCCCCCCATGAATAAAAGGCACATTGGCGGGCGGACAGGAGCTGAACCAACATGACGAATTGTTAGTGATATTTAACATACTTAACTCGTGAAATGACTAAATGTAAACAAAAGTTGTGGAATGCAGCAAGGTGCGGACTTGGGTACCCCCTGCTTAGTCGTGGCCCAAGCAATATGGACGCATACTGTTCTACGGGCTTTCCTGGAAACACTCGAAATACTTTCAATACACTCCTCTCGACGGAAGAGGACCATTGATTCTTTAAAAAAAGTTTGAAGAATAAATAGTTCAGTGCAATATTTAAAAGATCGGAATGTTTTTATTTTTTAATTATTGTGAAGATTTAATAATAATTAATGTATAATTTTTAAAGAAGGATAAATATTATCCACGGATAATAAAATACAAATGACGCGTTTTATTCATTATTTCAAAATAAAATTTTAAGGCCACTTTTTACGTTGTATAGTAAACCTACCAAAGAACATTGTTTTCTACCTATATTATTAGTTACACGCTAATTGTTTCAGTTGCTGAATAGTTATTTATGCTAATATTATAAAGAGGTCAAATTTGATTGTTTGTATGTAGGGGGTAATCTCTTAAACTACTGAACCGACACAAAATTCTAAACTTCTTAGGTTAGGCCTAGACTGATGAACCAACACATGTGTATTGACTTCTTTACCATAGCAACCAATTGTTTAAAATAACAGATACAACAGCTGTTTGCTCTAATATTTCCATTAGCAGCTGATTTCAAACTTTGAAGCAATTATTTGTATTTCTAACATTTATTTTAGGTTTTTATTAAAGTGTAGACCTGAGTCTTGCTGGTTCTTTTAACATTTATTATAACTGTTGTTATAAAATAATTTGATTTGAACATTATTTACCATCTTAGCTTTGGGATTATTATTAATCCTTTACCTTTATTATAAAGAAAACATAACATGATTATGTGTATAGAAGGTTCCAACGGGGTTGGCTTATAACATGATTATGTGTATAGAAGGTACCACCGGGGTTGGCTTGCGGGGCACGCAGGGTGCCCCCTAGTACATTTATAATTAATTTGTGTTACAGTCTATTTGAACTCGACGTTGTTTTGTATCATAAAATTATTTAATTATATCGCAAGACAGTAATTAGGCCTATATCTTGTATAAACAGTAGACCCGGAATGAAAAACAATACGTTCACGCTATTCTATCGTATAGCTTTATAGATAAAATGGTTCACACTATATCGAGCCATTGAAGAATGCCAGACGAGTTTTTAACCAAGTTATTTATACTTAATGCTTTCGCACTTGTCATTACAATGATAGTTGTGGGAGTATGTGGAAATATTTGTCTTTCTTAGGCCGTAGTAAAAACAAAACTCGTTCCCTTGCATGTCGTAGAGCTCGGAGATTATTGTTGCGGATCGAGGAATAACTCAGCTCAGCGGGGAAACGGAGGTTTAACAGCTGATATATTTCATGGTTGTATAAAATTATTTTGTATCCTACGCAAAGTGTTTTGTTCTACAGTACTAAGGTTTTATTGAGATTCGGAATTCGCATTACCCTACAGTTTTTGTGTATGAACACTGCATTTAAGAAAAGAAAGTGTTGTATTTTGTAGATTTAAAAAATATAATACATTTCTTGAAATCTATATAAATAAAAATGTAAATGTTCGTTTGTTCAAAATCTCAAATCTCCGAAAGTTCTTCACCGATTGCTTTGAAATGTTGACACAACATTACATTTAAATACAAGCATGTTTTTATATACTTTTAAAACGCCATTGTTAGACGTAAATACAACACAAACTATACTTAATATTTTACAGCAATGGGACCGCCATAATAAATAATAAATAAGTATATTTATTGTTGATACAGTAATCATCTGTTTGCTTCAATATTTCCATTAACAGCTGATTTCAAAAATTGAAACAATTATTTGTATTTCTAACATTTAGGTTTGGTTTTTGTTAAAGTGTAGCCTTGCTGGTTCTTTTACACTTTGTTATAACTGCTGTTATAAAATATACGAAATAGTTTGATTTGGACACGTAGCTTTGAGGTTATTATTAAACCTACACCTTTATTATAAAGAAAACGTAACATAATTATGTGTATAGAAGGTCCCAACGGGGTTGGCGTGCAGAGCATGCAGGTGTCTCTCCTAGTTAGAAATATAAGAAAAATAAATTAATCGTTTTAGTACAATTTAAAAAAGAACAGAAAAATCACTCATACATGTAATACACATTTATTAGTTTTCAAGTCATTTCCTTCATGGCGGGTCTGTTAGACAAATTGTTGAATCTAAGTAGGTCACTAAGAAATTTTAATAATATTAATAGTAGGCTTACATCTAAAATTGACACAGCTGCTATGGTTTTTTCTCTAAAATATTATCTGTTAGGTAGTTCTATTCTGTCAACACAATGTACCAAAAATATTTTCAAATACCAGTTCACGCAACATATTTCCTTCCACAGTACAAACGCCTGAGAGGAAGACTAGACCTAAATTAGGTTCAATTAGACTCGAGTCCAGTCATAACATAAAGACGAACATTGTGGTTGCAGATGGATGCACGGAGATCTCCCCTCTCTGCTCTAACTGTCGTAGTGATAACTGAAATGTTTGTTTGTTTAGTGTCAATGCTTCTTGCGAGCATGGGTCCAACAACAAACTAATGTGTCTGTTCAACGTGCGTCTGTAGCCCGATGTGCTGCCGTAATGTGTTTGGAATTCAGTAGATTTATATAAGTTGTTAATGAAGGAGTACAGGTTTATTATTCGTCTACCTCGGAGTAACATTTTAGGTGGCAAATGCTCTATGAAACGTCCAAGTCAACCCTTTCGAAATATAAGATCCTAAAACATAAAACTTTCGAGAAAGTTTGTAACTAGGCTATTTATTGTTATTTTACGAAATTATATTTGTTGTACACACAAGAGTTTATATATTTCAGGCTTTGTTCAAGGTAGCTTACATAAGAACTACTTGAAGATGTCTTGATAAGCAACGTTATTTTTAGTACTAGATAATTCTGATTATGTAATACGATGATTGTGCACCATCTTACTAATCTTGTTGATGAAATTATTGTTTTCTGTTACAGGTAAGATTCTAGTCATTGTTATCAAATTTTGAGTTGGTGAGTTTTAATATTTACTTTTATATCTGAGGTATTTTACCTTCGTGTGGGTGTTAAAATTGTTTATTTCCTGGAAGAATGCAACATATAAATACGTTTATTATATTGTAAAACATAACATACAATTTAATGCCAATTTTAATGTAAATTAGTTGTCCATTGGTTAAATTAAATGTCGTAAAAAACTACTATCCTAAACAACGGTTATTTAATTACTGCATAAAATTAGTAATAGGTTTTGTTTTTATTATTGGTGTAAACATCTGTGAAAATAAATGTGATCTAAAAACGCATACAATTCTAAAGAGCATAATCGTGACAAAATTTCAATTTGAACTTGAATTTTTAACTTGGAAAGAAAAAGGGACAGCTTGTAAGTAAATTGTAAACACATTATAAACAATTAAAATAAAACATTAAAATTCCAAGTGGACCGAAGCCGCGTCTGCACCGGCCGAACATGAATGGCGGACACTAAAACGGACGAACATTCAATATTTTGTTCACCAAACATTTTTAACAGCTCGCGGACGAACAAATCAATGTTCGCGGCTAGAGAGAGGTAAACATTTTGGACATTGTATTCAATTGATGGAGTACTTGTGTAGTGATGAGTGCATCGTCGTTTAACGTGCATATGTGTTCATGTACGCTCGTCGACCTCCACGATGGTGGCAGAGACAGTTGTTTAAGGGAAGAGATGAGTGCTGTGAACGATTTCGTGCAGACCTGACAGCACGTAGCCTGTTCACAAATTTCACAAGGGCGTGTAATGAAGATTTTGAACTATGTACTTATATCGCTTAAAGGACCAACTATTTCAAAACAAGATAAGAGTTATCGCAATGCTGTAAGCGTAAATGATCGTTTGGTTTTGACTGTAAGGTTTTTGGATAATGGCGATTCTTATACATCTCTAAGATGTATCTATTTAAGATTTCAAAACAAAGCATTTCTGAAATAGTACCGGTGGTGAGTGTGGCACTTGTTAGTGCTTTATCTGAATATGTGAAAACACCCAGCGATTGTCAAGAATGAAAGTTAGTTTCCACTTGTTTTAAAAATAAATGGCAATTTGACCAGTGCCTTGGAGCCCTAGACGGCAAGCATGTAGTTGTACAATGCCCTGTACAATCAATATTTTAACTACAAAAGGGCATTACAGTATCGTTCTGATGGCTCTGGATGATTTAAATTATTTATTTCAGATGGGGTGTAATTAAAAACTGTGGTTATTGGAATACCACCTTACGTATCGAGTGACAGGTTCTGCTGATACACCATTATCTGGACGTATTTTTGCAGTACCACGTCAGTTGGACTGAAATGTTCGGTCTGAGAGCGAACTTTTACAGCCAACAACAGGTTCCTGCCATTCACCCACCACAACGCTCAGAACGTTTGAGAAGTCGTCCACACCAAACAATGTTCGGCGAACATCGAACATCACAATGTATGGCACAATATCTGCAAACACTATTCGCCGAGCATGTTCGGGCGGTGCAGACGCGGCTTAAACACATTGCTACCTTGTATCCAAAGCCAATTCTCCTGTCATTCAAGTATTAATAGCATTGTCTATCAAATTAACATTTGTTCCCAACAATACATCAATACAAAATATCACTGACATTGTCCAGAGAAAAAAAATTGTTTATGTTTTGAAAAGGAAGATAATTTGTAATTTTAGATATGTCCTGGTAGAAAGTTGTACGGTCTGAGAGCTCCGCATGAAAGTTTGTAACTGTTAAAGAAAACTGTAGAATTTCTTATTAGTGGAACAGATATTTTGATATACGTCTATAAATGATTATCCTTAAATCGTATAATATGTTGTTTTTCAATCAATCTAAAAATTAACTCGCTTGAGTGGCTTGCAGATAAAGAATTAAACAGTACACTTTGTTCAAATAGCCTGTACAAACGAAACATCCAAACTCAGTAAATAGTTAAGTAGTCCGTGAATCGTATTTGAGAACAAAACGAATGTCAAATATATCCTATTCCCTTTTGTCCCATTAATTAATAATTAGTCCTTTACGTTGAACAGCGAAGCGTGGGGCTTATGCCAACTGGGTCCGAATTGATTCTTAGATCTGTTATGAAAATATAACTTCTTGTAAAAATCGAAAACCAAACGTTTGAGTTTGAAACATCAAAGGGAATTCGACCGCTTTGAGTTGTGCATAAACGAGTAAGCATGGAAAAATTGTAACTGCGTGCTTTTGTTGTAACGTTTAAAATAACTACACCGAGTTCGGAATAGGATGGCACGTGCGACCGTCTTTCCTTTTTAGCTTCATGATTGGTGGTGGGCACTGAGGAACTGTGTAGAAGGCGGTGAGGAAATACTCCGTGCCCGGATGTTATTCTTGGTGACACTACCTGCACGTTCCCGATACATCGTGTAATCGAGCATGCTTTTAATTCACATCTTTTGACAGCCGATGGAAACATGATTGATAATGTAACGACAGAGATTTTAAAATTATGTCACGATAGTTATGACAGAACTGTCTTCATTTAAACTTTGTAGGATTTCGTTTAAAAACGATACGTTTGTAGAATTACTCGTTTGTAAGTCCGTCTGTCTGTCTCCGGAGCTGATGAAGGTATCACAAACCATGATAACTCACGTAAATTCCAATAATGGCAGCAATCTTAAATTGTATTCTGCTATGAATTTTGAGGTCCAAAATTTGGTGACTTTTAAGTCCGAACAAAATGTTATTGTTGTGTAAGGTTATTGTTTGAAAAAGCTTTATGTAAGAATTTGTTTCAAGACAGTTCCGACAATTTGTCAATAAAACTGGTACTGACATATTTTGCAGGAAAATATAGCTGATATAAACTTTTGTGAAAAACCTATGAAAAATGTGTAACCGGTCATGCTGTGTACGGCAATACAGTGTTTGGTAGTCGTCACCTCTCTATCCACCGCCTTGGTTATTATTGTTTATATGGTTAGCTGTTAGTTCAGTATATTGAGCGTACGTAGTTGAAAACGGTAATATTTCTTTTGTTGCAGTCGCACTTCTTTTGTGCATCTTTATATAGGCTTTTTCGCGTACATGTAAGACCGCGATTCCCAAAATTTAAAATTAACACGCTTTCTGGCATAGTTTTTGTTTTCAGATATTTTGGGCTAGTTTGACAGAAAATATCCGGAAGTTTGGTTTTCTTAATAAACTTTCTTGCGCTCTACAGTACAAGTAACAACAATGAATAAGTAACAATTCGATTAACAAAGTTTGTGGAAAACTTAAGAAAGATACCCTAATATTAATAAATGAAAAACACTTTATTTTCACAGTACTTCACAACTACGTTTATGGCATACATTTAGGAACTTTTATTTCTTTATTTTTTGAAATTAAAGTGCAAATTTTCGAAATCTATTTGTGTTAAGAGTTTGCAGTTTATAAAAAGATACAACAGCTCCTTCACGGATTTTGGTCTCAATAAACGAATACCTAGTGCACAATAAACAAATTTAAAAAAAGTCGACAAGAGAAAATACAATTTACTATTGTTACTCTTACGAAAAATATTAGCTTACATGGTAAAGATCTCAACTAAACGTTTTGCAGTCCATTATTGGAATAATTATTGCTTACTTTATCCACAACATATCCGGAAAGCAATTAATTAATAATTGACATACCGCCCAAGAATATCATTCCCACCTTACCTTCTTCCAAACAAGCTACTAGGATTTTTCGTGTGGAAGTAACAATAAAATTAGCAGCTTCGAAGGGGTTAAACAAAGATGGCGCGGGTCAGAGTTCAGACAGGCGCTGCTGCTTAATTTAAAATTAAGACTGATGCAGGCCTCTTGTAGCTATTTCTGTAAACACGTGCGTGTGCGTTTGTGCGCACAGTAGAGTACATTCGTTAAATAATCAGAAATGCTTCGGATGCTTTCCGAGCAACAATTTAGATGCCATTACGGCTTTACAAACTTTGCATTGTTTCATGTTTGAACGTCTTCTCTACGATTTATGTGAAAGTGAAGAGCATTTCCGCGTTTAATTTTCTGTTAGATTATTGAGAGGGCGATTTTCATTGATAAAATGATTTTTCGACTGCGATAAAGAGTTTATTTAGTGTTAAGTTTTGTAAACAAAATAATACTTATTGAATACTATTTTTTTTAAATCGATATATATTTAAAAAAAACACACTTATTAATTATTTTAGTGAAATGGGTAGTAAGAAATAAATCGGAAGTTAAGCATACGTATTTATGTGTTTTAATTAAGCTAGATTAAAAAATAATCGGTAATGATTTAAAGTTTAAAATTATTTGTATGGAAAATTTGGGTTTATACTCATGTAAGAGGGTTCTATAAAGCCTTAACCTAGAGTTTTAAAAGAAACATGTTTTCTGCTTTAAGTTATGGCTCATTCTTTGTTTAACATTTTTTAATAGAAGTGGGAAATAAAACAGAGAAAAGCCAACAACAATATCTGGATTCAAACCAATGATAACATATTATGCACCGTAGTGTATTGACTGTCAGCAGAGACTACCAACTGAGCTATGCTGTGGAACATTTTCCTTCTGACAAAATATACTTTGCTCTTTTGATATCACTAGCGAAATCCGTTGAAAAAATAATGTACTTATGTTGTACAGCAATATAAAACATAATATTTTAAGTTTCTTTCAATTGTAATAAGTGCCTTGTGAAGTTTCAATTATGTGTTAACTTCAGACACACTAACACGACATGACGCTGTTTACATCGGGTGTAGTAACTAATACCAATGAATACAGAATCTATAAGAAACGCAACGCTTATGGAGAATAGTCAGCCCGGTTGGTTGCCGCCAAATCGAGCTTAGCGCGGCAGCCGTTAGGCAGCGCTAGCTGAACATGTCCACCCGTCTGTGATTCATAAATCCTCCGTGGCAGGTGTGAGTGAGACAAAGAATGGCTGGCTCATTCTCTGTCTTACTCACGCTTGCCGTACAGACGATAGTAGCGCTATCGCTACCTAGCGGCTACCGCCCTAAGCTCGCCAGATTCAAATGAAACTAGGCATAATGTTTATCATGGGCGTTGCTCTTCTTACAAGTTCTGTATTCATTGCTAATACCTAACGACGAATTATCAGAGTTCAAATATTGTAATTCAGTACAGCAAACGTCAGATATTTTTCTCAAAATGTTTTCAAAAAAGGAAATATTTGCAAGATTTCTGATATCAAAATTTGTGAATGAGAAAATTTCTTTAATCAATCATTAATACAGTACATAATTTTAGACATCGCGCGTTGATTTTAGCGAGTTGTCTGCCGGAAGTGTTCTCCAGTTATGCACACCATGATAATAATCTAAATTTCCAACCTGTCTTCTTAAGGGTCGGCTCTAGCTGTCGGCCATGTTGGCTGTACACTCCATAAGACCAATGTTAAATTAAAATCCAATTTTTTCCTTTATTTTTGATCGGATAATTATTAACAATATGTCATTTTAAAGCTATGGCCAATATGCATGCAAATGGCTTTTACGTTGTAACTATTAATTATAGCGAAACATTACCAAGCCATACGGATGAAGAATGTTGTCCCCAAGAGTTTGGTATTTTTTAAAAAACGCTATTTGCACAATTGCGGCTTTTAAATGGATTTAGGATGAGAAATGTCCGCGTAACCTACCGCCGCTACGCTGGAGTCGCAGGTTGCTTTTTGTTTTACTAGAGCCGACCCTTAAAGGAACACATTAATCTCAAACTCTACCGTTCAACGTACATTCGTACTTGCGTGCAATAGAGAAAGTCCGACCGATGTATGTACCATTTAATCCTATGTATATCATTAACAAGCATTAAACATTCCGCAAGTACTTGAAATAGTTTTTCTTAATTGCTTTCGATAAATTACATTTAATAAAGCAGGTTAGGAAGGTCTGTTTGGATTTACATAGAAGTTAAACTGACTATACACGCTACAGTAAATAAAACTAGTCGTCGACCGATGGAGTAAACGGCCTATTAAATATCTCGCTTTGTACGTTTGTTTTATGCAAAGCGATGTTTAATTGATGAAACGTAGTTTTCGAAATGCGTACATAAAGTGAACTAGTTCTCCTTCAGCGTGCGGTTTTAGCAATCTGCTACTGATAAGGATTCGCTGACGATGCGTTCCTGTAATCAGAGAAGTGGGGAATCCATCGGAGTTTCACCACGCAGTCTTTGTTGTGGTTTCGTATGGAAATCTGTTAGTAGCTGAGGATTCTTGATTTCACAATCGTCGATGTTTAACGTTTTTAGATTTATTTCCTTTAAATATTTTACTGCGCAAGTCGATACGTTTTTATGACTGCACGTGAATTTATGATGTTGAAATTAAAAATATTTACAGTTGACACTATTGTCATCTCAACATACTTTTAAAATAATTAATTTGAAAGAATTCTGAATGAAAGTTTGTTAGTTATTTCAAATTAGAAAACAAATATTTATACAACTTACAAATTCAATTTCTTTTATGTTATGTACTGCAATAAATAGTCAAATATCAGCAAAATATTTTCGTGTTTATTTTAAACGTATCCGTGTAGTAGGCCTACTTACAATGAATGCAGAACTTATAAGAAACGCAACGCCCATGTTAAAAATTCAGCCTAGTTTCATTTGAATCCGGCAAGCTTAGCGCGGCAGCCGCTAGGTAGCGAGGGCGTTACTGTCGCCGGCAAGTGTGAGTGAGACAGATATTGAGCCAGCCATTCTCTGTCTCACTCACACCTGGTGCGGAGTATTGTTGATGCACAGACGGTTGGAAATTTTCAGCCAGCGCTGCCTAACGGCTGCCGCGCTAAGCTTGATTTGGCGACAACCAACCGTTCTGATTATTCTCCATAAACTTTGCGCTTTTTATAGGTTCTATATTCATTGGTAATATTAGTTACTACACCTGATGTCAACAGCGTTCCGTTGTAGTGTGCCTGTAGAATACAGAATTGGAAAGTCACAAGTCTAAATTAGTCTAAATTTTAAAGGAACTTAAATATTATTTTTATATTTTTGTAAGTACTTTTTTTTTTTTAATACGTAAGGGTAAGTTTCCATAACCTACATTTTGTTAAAAAAAAAAAAAAACTCGAGTTTGATCTAAAGAAATAGATCAGGTATTGGGTTAAAATTATTTGTGTTAATTTTTACAAATGCACCAAAAACGACTTCAGTTTCTATTATTTTTAAAACGACCTTTTAAGATGTTTAATATCTCGAAAACAGTTGTACAAGAAATACAATAATTTATTATTGGTTTTAATAGTGTTAGGTGTAAATAGCAAAACACGGGAAATAAAGCAGTCGCCTTTTCAAAATCACATTTTATTTTTATTATGAAATATGGTAAATGAATCAGATCATTCATTTTTTTTAAATATCAAAGTTCTAAATAAATTTTGGTTCTAAGCTTATCTTGGTGAATTTGATAACTACCAATAAATTATGTTTTATTTTTGTCGTTAACGTGATCTTTATATTTCGCCCTTAAATATTAGTCAGAAAACTCTTTCTTCTCCGATTTACACGCATTTGAATGAACTGGAAACTCGCTCCGATCACTTCTGAAAACATGCGTAGGTGTTGGACTCAAATCCGATAATCCTACTCGCTAATTTCGGAACTTATAGGCCTTCACAAACGAGGATAAAATCTATATATTTAGCCTTGTTTAAAACGTAAACTATAAAGCGAACTTTTCCAATTACTCACATCGCTGACAGGTGGGAAGTACATAATCTGATTGTTGCCTATATATACGCTAGCTGGTGACAGGTTACTGCGATTTGTTCTTGTTATTGATTTTATATCCGCCCTGTTACTATAACGTAGTCGGGACAGACGCTATAACCTTGGTCGTAAGATCAGACTTGGCTGTCGCAGTTTTTGGCAATAGTTTAGAAAGGAGGACGGACGATTTATCGAAGAGGTTTTAGTAAACTTAACCTTGTTGTGAGTGGGCTATGTTAAACGTCGTCATTCCTAAGCAACTGATTGATTTGGGTTTTCGTGGTTTATAGTTTAGCTTGATCTCGGATTAAAAGAATTCAATTGGTATCGTTTGGTACGTTGTGTGGATCTAAAAGTAGACGGGAGATGAAGTCAACACTTGGACTTTTCGTGGATATAAGTTTAGGGATCTCGTTTTTTTATGAAATACCACTTAACATACATTACGCTGCCAAGCGAAAACTTGTTTTACAGACAAATTAAAAAAATATAGCGAGTTTATTTAAACTACTCAATTATTTCCATAGATACAATAAAACTATGGACAAATCGTACGTGTATTACTTCAATCGGTAATATTACCATATTTTAGTGATGGACATATACAATAATTAAATTGTGACTTCCCGAAGTTAGCAATACTGTCATTGAGAATTTCAAATTATCCTACAAAGTCAAGTTCAATTTTTATTTATCATTAGTTGATTTCGATACTTAATTTGATAGTAACATGAATAGAAAAAGTATTCAAATAATTTATTATCAAGTAACTTCATTTGCATATGAAACAAAGTAGGTCAGAAGCAGTAGATTTTGACCCCCAAAATATGTTTGGTAGTCTATACTCTATAGGCCCACAGATTTTGAGAAATATTCTCTGTTTCTAACTAAGAGTTTGCGTAAAATTATAGAACAGATGTTTTAATATTTCAATACTGTTTATATTTTCCATAAGTTAGTTTTTAAATATTTAGTTTAATTTGAATTGTTTATCACCGAGGTCGTGAAATTAATGAAAAAAGGTGAATCATTTAGACTTCTCGTTCAAAATACACAATGAAAATTCGCGTTTCGTCTTAAAACTCGCTTAAAGTAGCAATTAAGAAATCTATTATTATTTATCTGTCTGTAACTAATTATATATATATATTCAGAGACTAAATCATACGATACAATTATAAAACCATACACTATTTGTCAAACTGTATTAAATGTTGGAAAAGGTCCCTCACTGGATTATAAAACTGTAACAGAGTATTTGGTTTTTAAGTATCAGGTAAATATAATGTTAAAAGAGGTAGGATGATTAAAAGAACTGAAATTCGAAATATATTTTCTCAGAACTCTAAATGCATTGAAAACAAATCCTGAAAGAAAACCAACTAATGTAATCTACAATTATCAGAAAATTGACTGATAGTAAGCGCTGTGGATGTAAATGATGGAAGACAAAGCTCGGCCTCTCCTTCCCAAACCGGAAGTACGTATATAAACAACGGGTGTTTCACAAACACTACTGTTACAAATATAGACTTGGCTGGTCCTACATAACTCACATCACTGGCTTTAAAAAAAGTCGTATATTATTTTAACTTGTTCGTAAGTAATTTGTGTTTTTAATGAGGCGCCTTCTCACCTAGCCCGAACTTAAATGTTTTATTTTTAAACGTCTGTGCATGACTTTTTTTTTAAATATGACTCAGCGTGTATGACGTACCATTCCGGTAAGGGAAATAGGTTTGTGCTTTAATTGTTGTAGTTTTTTTTAATAATGTTTACCTTGTAGTTTGAACTTATAAGTTTAAATTCTTTCTTAGTTTAAGAAAAATACACCTAGATCTCCCCCCAAAACAATTAAATTGTTAATCCACAACTACAACGGTTTTATTCTAAGGGACACAATCGCTTCCAGTTACGAATTGTTGCATTTTATATATATATTTTAACATTCTTTAGCCTTAACATTCTTTAGTGTAGATAATAGATACTATGCAATACAAAATTATGTACAATAATTTACTCTTTTTTTAAATTCTTAAACAAGGAGAGAAGATGGAACACTTTTTTTAACACTTCGGCTCGTGTTTTTTTTAATACTAAAAAATGTGATGTTTTTGTCACATATGTCACGTTGCTGTCACGCTAGAAAACTCAAAAGCTTTTCAACTCTCCGCAATAAAATTACGAACATTTCGGCACCACCAGAAGTTTTCTACGACGTCTATGAGTGCATATTTCGTGTCCACGGACAGACAGACACACATTTTTTGATTGCTTTATCGTATTCAGAGATCTTGAAAACGTCGAAAAATGTCATTAAAAGTGGGTGTAAAATTAGTAGAATACTTCGTGCAAGATTTCAATACTTCGGCATTTTAATGCGAGCCGAAGTAAAATCCGACCTGTGACAGTGGAATTAAACAATGCAAAAATTAACGCCAATAACTGGATT
>JAGFPH010000048.1:623533-645345 GCA_018207615.1 Philaenus spumarius
GCATTTTAATGCGAGCCGAAGTAAAACAATTAATATTTTTAAAGCAATATTTGTTTTCTTGACGTATTTACGTATTGCTAGTTTGACTAATGGCAACGAATGTGTAGCGCAGTGCACTAAGCCTAACATTTTATCCAACTTTGACGAACGTGCTGATTACTTTAAACCAATGGCCTAATTTTTGTTACTTTGTTTCTTAAACATAACACATTACCATTTTCGAATATGGTTTGATTTTAGAACCTCCAATGTGTTTGATTACAGTGTTTATTGTACATAAATTCTTTGGAAACTAAAAATAATATTTTGTTATTATACGTTATTATTAGGTACAAATGTACCAATCAAGGCTATTGACTATTAAGATGGTGGAAATAATTTTAAAATATATAGTAAAAAATTTTATGAGAATTATTTTACGTGCGAAATATAAAATTTGAATTCTTATTGAAAATGTTGTTTTAAGGCTTGGTCATAAGAAAGTACACATAATGTTATGTTTATTATTACTTGTATTAGTAGTCTTCAGTCCGTAATTGTAGAATATAGCTTCAGCGCTGTTTCACCGAACACTGTCGGCTTCGTCAGGCTTGTACTAACACATACACGAACACATAACACTAACACACACAAAATCACACAAATTACACCAACATAAACACTAATTTACAAATTTTGCACAAAGTCAATAAAGGGACTGCAATGGATATATTGGAAGCATTTCAGATATATAAAGAGTACAAAAATAATCCAGATAACATGTTGAACGACAAGCTGAACTTCTCTTCCAACCCTGTATACGACATAATCGCCAAAGTCAAGCAAACATAATAAAACAAATAGATCCACCATTCGTTCAAACTTTCAACTTAATAATCAGAACATACTGATAACCTCTGTGTCCACATCTAGTGTCCTACCTGCAGCTGTGGCCACAACGACGTAATAATGTGGCCACAAACATTTTTATTAAATTTATACGACGAGTTTTACTCCGATTTTGTGTGTGTTAGTGTTATGTGTTCGTGTATGTGTTAGTAAAAGCCTGACGAAGCCGACAGTGTTCGGTGAAACAGCGCTGTAGCTATATTCTACAAATACGGACTGAAGACAACTAATACAAGGTAATTATAACGATATAATTAACAGTCCAAGGCAACACAATAAACTCTTTATAATTGTTTATTATTAATTTAATCCTACGTTGTTAAGTAGTAGCAATTTATCAAATTAGCGTTAGGAAAATATTTAAACAGGACACAAAAACAAATGGAACTTATCACAATTTCATTAGCCAATTTTAAGTGAACATTAGCAAACGTGTTTTAATGTATTCCTCCACTCAGTACCTAGTAAATATTCTATCCTTCTTTTAAATACCACTCTTATTTAATTTAAATAAATTCCAATTGGACGTTTAAATTGATTGCCTTTCAATAAACAGTCGACTTTGGCAACCTGGTTTCTGCAACGTTTCTCCCTTTGACTTCTTAGTATTTCATCGATCAGAAGTACTTTGCTTGCGGGCGGACAGAATCCTTGTTGAAGTAAATGATCAGCTGTATAAAAATACAATCTAGACTGACGAGGTGTAGGTTATAATTAACAATGGCGCATATCTAGTTAAGCGCAGTCAATGATGATGAATGTGAAGCTGTTTTCCTCTCGCTCGCACTCATCTGGACCGATACGTTTCCGTCTCTCTCGCACCTACGCCTCCGCCTTCCAGTTCGTTCAACTCGTTTCAGGGCCACCTTCTCTCTCCAACTACTGTTTACCACCTTTCAATCTTTATTAATTACTTTTAAAACTTCATTTAATTACGGTTTACTTGTGAGATGTTGAATTAAAAAAGGATTATCTCTAAGCGCGAACCTTGTGGAATTCCTATTTGTTTTTTTCTTTTAAATTATGTGTGTAAATGTGATCAGTCTAGAGAGCTTTGTGATTTTGTTTTAATTAATATAACTAAAGGATAATTTTTATTAATTTCATAATTATTATTAATGACATCTATACCAGTCACATCTTCGTTGTAATTAATTATCTCCTCATATTAAATTAATTCCACCTGATTGCTCTACTTTCTGGTGTTGATGTCAGTTAATCTATGTTAAATCAGTGATTGTAATCCATGATAATGTTTTCTAAATAAAATCAACAAAGTTTATCGAACTTTACAAAACTAAGAACGTGTTGTTTTCTTTATATGAGCTCACTTAAATCAAAGTTTAAAAAATAATACAATTCCGTGTAATATTAATTCGTAATGCTTTGTTTTATCTATATTTGTTAAAAGGTAGAAGAAATTCTTTCTACGATACTTGAGTCCTAATTAAGCTTTCCTCTTCTTTAAATTTTGACTTTCTCTGTTGAATATTGTGTAAAGATATCACTTCCACTAAAAGGAAGTTTTCAAACTTATATATTAAATTTAAAATAAGTTTTAGACAAACCAAGGTAATGCATTTTTAATCCCAACCGCCCCACTAGAAACGCCTAATGGGTTTTAATAAAACTTTTTTGCCTTTGTTTTAACTGAGGAACCACGACGAAAGCATGAAATACAATCTGTATAGAGGTACCTACCCTGTCAAAGTGCTTCAAGTTTGGGCGCCAAACATCTCCAGCGATAGTCACTGACCTGTCAATCATAGAGGCTTACCCTTCTCATAACAACTAAATATAGACTTTGTCAAGACGTTGGAATTTGTTTGTTTTACCGAATGATATGCTTGTAGGCGACATGTCTTGGATTAATCTTTATTTGTCGCGTCGTCAAACGATATCAAGGAGGACCCGAAGGGCGATGAGATTTTAATTTATCTTGATATTGTCATCTTACAAGGAATAATTATGTTATTAGTCGAGTTTTGAAGAGTCAATTAATAGTTTTCCATTTTAAGTTAAATCTATTATTTAATTCGCAGAACGCAGCCGACAAATTTATTGACATCTAATTCAGTGTCGGTATTTTGTTAACCTCTGTTTCTTTTTAAATTTTGCCAATTACATGTTGCAACCGATAACGTTCGCTGAGACAATCTATTTAGACTATATAAATCATGTAAGTTTGGAGGAAATATTTTTTTTTAATGTTAGTGCTTGAAATCTTATGGTGTTGGAAGTAGCCAAACAGATAATCGAACTGTAATGACAGAGTAGAAAGTATAATTCTTCCTAGCGACGAGTTTTGGTAATAAACTTGAACTAATTTTAGCAAACATTTTTCTGTAAATACAAAATCAGTAGCTATATTTTAACTCTATATGTTTCGCTTCCACTCGGATTTCTTGGATCAGATATTGAGATCTACAAACTGTAGTCCCTGCTCCGTCCGTGTTGACTCGCCCAACAAGAAGTGTACCTAGAAGGTGTAGACCTGACAAACATGTGTTCATGTAGTTGTTGATAATAGTTTTTATCAGAACAGGAACGCACCTAAGCTTACCTTATCGTGTTCAGATTAGACACAATCTCTTTCATTACTTCGCTAAGCCCTGACACACTGATTTTATAATTCATCTTTCATCAATGTCGGGGAAATGTTTGGTTTTAGTTAGTCATACCAGTGTTACCTATGTAACAATTATCTAGGCTAATTGTATATACCTAAATGCCTCAGAACAGGCGCAACAGTCTTCCACAAAGGATATAGCCCTTTAACTAAGCCTTTTAGCAGTCCATCCTAAAATTTCAAAGGGGCTACATATTTTAAACTCCTCTTTCATGCTGTAGTTTGAAGTGACAAATACAAAATCGGCATCACATTTTGACCTAGTTTGAGTCTTCTTAAAATGGAGCTAATAGATAATATTAGCGACTGTTTTTTAATGAAGCAAATCTTGGCTTATTTTAAACGAGTTTCAAAAGAAGAGTCTGATATTATTTGTAGGTGGACTAGAGTCCGGAAGGTTTAACTTGATTTTAAACCTAGAGAGATTCACAAGTCACAGCATTTTAAAGAGTTTTTGTTTTATTGCTTATGCTTTTTCTTATCGTCTTTATTTTATGCCAGTTAGACTAATTATCTATTTTGGACTACGAAATCCGTCTGCATTAACCTAAATTAATTTCAGTTCAAATAGCATGTTTTGTTTACTGATACAGCTATAGCTTTTGTTTTATTCTAACTCGCACTATCAATAGGGGTCTAACGTCCCTCGCGGTTCCGAGTCAAACGTACATAATACACTTACATAAAACATGTATATACTCATCTAATCATTCACATCACATAGCCTACATTAAAACATTTCTTACAGCTTTAGGGTGAAATTTTCAAGGCAGATTAGTGCTATACAAATTTAATTTTCGTATTCTTTTTTAAGTGCGACAACCCTTGGCGGTTGTCATCGCCAATAAGAATTTCGTAAACAAAATAAGCCAAGATTTGCTTCATTAAAAAACAGTCGCTAATATTATCTACATTGTAACACATAGCCTACAATTAACTTATATATCATTTTATGTACAAACTCCATTTTAATGAAGACTCAAACTAAATCAAGTTTCAAAGTTCATGTAACTTTATTTTATTTTGTGTTGTAATGTTCCTGTTATTTAGTTGTTGGTTTGTTTTATTGTTAAAGTTTTATCTACTTTTGTTTTATTTAAGTTTATAATTATTTTTTGCTGTTCATTTGTTTTAAGTTAATAGTGCTATTAGGTGTTTTCTTGTTAACCAATTTTAAGATTTGAAATACAGTACTGCAGTTATTTATTTATAGTTGTTGCCTTTAATAAGTGATGTTATTAGCCTACCTAAGTTTGTGAAGATTTTATTTTAGTCAACTAGTTTGTCGTTATAATTTGCTTTAGGAGTGTTGTATACGAGATAGTGACTTAATATCAGTTTTTTGCCTACAAAAATAAAATTAATCTCCGTCTTTATCAATCTTATGAGCTCAAAGTGTCATTTTCGTGTTAAACTTATTATGAAATATATCGGCTCATTGTGTATGATTGCATTCTGTTATTTAAATAATCCTTCAGTCGTGTTTAACGTTACAATACGTTTAATGTTTTTAATATAAGACGGAAGTCAGCTTACATACTTGACAAACCTGTGCAGTTCACACAGATGTCACGAAATGTTTACTTATTTAAATGACAACGATTTTAAAACGCAGAAACGAACTAGGGCTAAGATCACGAACTGTGAACTGTGCTCACGGAAGTCGCATGTGCCGAATCACGGGCATGGGCAATGCAAAGGCATATATAAGAAGGGATAATAACCTCCATCAGATATAGTGAGCAGTAGGATCAACAAAATTGTCGGCGATAATAATTGCCTAATTTACTATCACGATTAGGCCTAAGGCTTTGACAGCTGTCAGTCGGTGTATTTCAGGTGTCTCAAAACAATAGGGTATGTTGTAACTGACGGCTCCGCATCAATATTTAAATAGTGGTTAACAATATTACTGAATTATTCACGGTTTGGCTGACAATAATTAGTGTTTTGATACTTTAAAATTGTCTTAAATCTAACTGTTCAAATAACAAATAGCCTAAAGTTGGGATCGCATATCATTTTTTTATTTTCTATTGAAGATATGCTAAAGGACATGATTACTGATTTTAATAAACAAAACATAAATATTTTATAAATATACTCATGTAATGAGAATTGGTCGATAGTATATTTGTTGTGTTTACTATTTATTTACTACAAATTCATAAAAGTGGATGGGTATTCTTAAAAACAAACTTAATTATCAGTCAATAAAATTATATAAATTCTATCAGAAAACGTATAGTATGAATATTTTTTATAAAAAGTATTTACTGAATACAAATTCTTCAATTAAAATACTGTATTAACGTCTGCACCTTTAATTTTCAATATCAATATCATCTTTATTTATTGAGGCGAAGTTAGGACCATTGGGTCCTCTCTTCCACTTAACCTCGAATTTACCCTTCCATCTGGAAAACAACAGTCATAACTGTTCTTTACTACTCCCTCTAACAGTTACTGTTCAAACATTGTACATAAAACATAATATTTAATAGGTCTTTTTATGTATCAGCTCTCGTGGCATTCTAACAAATAATTTGATATGTAGTTTATTATTCTATGACGTATAACAATCTCGCAAAAACTTATACACTCAATTCTTGAGCCATCAAAAATAAGGACAGCAAAAATTATGTACACAAACCCAAAAATTATAACAATTTATTTGTAGGAAATTGTGTTCTCTATAATAATATAAAGTTTACAAAAACTTAATTTTGTATTTTCAAATTTTGAAAATTGCTCACTTTAAAAAATTTATTAAAGCGAAAACTTGCTTAGTTTTATATGTAAAGAACTTTTTTTGATACATTTTGTATATTTTGGGATTAACAACAAATTTTATGAATTTTTTAAAGCGACAGTTTTGGAATTTCTAAAAAAAGAAATAATTTTTCCGTTTAGAATTCAAAAACAAAATAGAAAACAATTTTCAACAATATTTTCTTTACATGTTCTCTGTACTTTTCTGAACAAGAAAATATACAATAATGTATACTTTATTTGAATAGAATACATTCTATAGATTTTAAAATATAATATGCTCAAGCAGTAAATACCGTAAATACCTATTGAAGCGTTTTCCCATACGATACAGATGGTTTTAATCTTAACTAGCTAGAATCGTCTTAAACCTAAAATGTTGTGTTAAAAGAAGAAAGTACTGTACAAGTGGTTTGTAATTTTATTTCTATTGCATTATTTGAAGACTATTTTGGGGAAATCACAAGAACAATAAACCAGTTCGATTAAACCCACAAATAATCTTGAGTCCGGCGCCATATTTATATCTTCAACATCCGAACATAACCTAACCAAGGTCGTTGGACCAGTTTCTCATTTGTCTGTACAACATTCACCACCTGCTATGGCGCATGCTTAATCGTGTTTGTTTAATTCAATACCAGAATTAAATATTTCAAATATATTCAGGCGACGGTAAGATATCAGGGTCAATTTAAACGCTGAATGTGTTGATTGAGATATATTGTAAGGATAGGAAATTGATTTCGTATTAGTTCAAAGCTTATTTTCATAGGTATTTTCAAAACACGCTTTAAAATTCATTATTCCAGCTTTATACGTGTTCCCTATTTATGAATAGGGGTTTATGATTATTCTTTGCAGGTTGAAACGCATTTTCATTACTTTTGTTTAGAAATTGTTGTATTCACTATTGTTTACCTGTAGAGTATATAAATGGTCCGACAAATTATAAATTACTCAACCTTTCGGAAACATATGTTAATTTGTCAAACGAGTTTCAATATTAAATTCGTCATCATCAGTGACACTCGAGCTCCAACTAGCGAATTATAACCCTGTATTTTGCAAAAATCATTTTTCTCACCCTGCAGGTAGTAATTGCTTTTTAATGTTTAGGATCATAAAAAACAATTCATCTGTATTCATAATTATTATATTATAAATACATATATGTTAATTAAAAACGAAAAATGTAGAAAAAAAATTTAAATAGCGATTTACACGCGACAGAACCAGAATTCCAACCGAAACCTCTTCTTATTTATTATTCATCGCACCAGAGCAACATTTTGTCGCCCAACGAAATGTGCTTTACGTCCCAATGTCGTCGTCTTAATGCATGCACAATCAATTGTCGGAGAAGTAAACAAACGTGGATAAAAAATATGCAACCAAAGGTTTCCGAGCGGTGCATGTTAAATAACCGTCAAGTCGAGGGTAAAATGGTCGGGGAGGGGATCTAGATAGAGAAGAGAAAGAAATATGCCAATAAATAATAAGCCAGATGAGACGACTGTTCGTACACATAGCAAGGGGGCGTCAAATGGTCACGCTGCCTCAATACAGTGTGTTCCATGAAGAAACCAAACTGAGACATTGTACGCGAGGCACAAATATTTAAACATATTATAAAAGAAAAGAAATATAATGTAATAAGAATCACTTTAAAAATACATGATAAACTAAAAAGTTTCTGTACACATTTCTCTTTGGAAAAAAAATCACAGAAACGGACATCAATATGACCTATACATTAAAAAATTAATTTAAACTTGTTCTCTCTTAAACATACGCACATTCAAGACTATCCTACAAAACAATCCAAAAATTGCCACCAAAAAACAAAGAGTCTTTTTTGAATCGAACAAGATTTTAAATACTTTCCGGCAAATTAGCAGTTTTTATTTTGAAAGATTTTCGAACAAATGAATTTTGTAGTTCTCAAATTGTATTAACAACTAGGGGAGATCCCTGCGTGCTGCGCACGCCAACTCCGTTGGAACCCTCTAACACACATCATTATGTTATGTTTGCTTTATAATAATGGTGTAGGATTAATAATAACATAAAAGCTAAGATGGTAAATAACGTTAAATTAAATTATTTTGTATATTTTATAACTGCAGTTATAATAAAGGTTAAAAGAACTGGCAAGGCTCAGGTCTACACTTTAATAAAAACCTAACTTAAAAGTTAGAAATACAAATAATTGCTTAACAATTTGAAATCGTCTCTTACTGGAAATATTAGAGCAAACAGCTGGTTACTCTATCAACAATAAACATATTTATTTATTATTTAGTATGGCGCTCCCATCGCCCTAAAATATTTAGTATAGTGTGTGTTGTTTTTACTTCAACAGATGACGTTGATCACAAAAACCTATCTTAAAAGTTAGAAATACAAATAATTGTTTTAAGTTTGAAATAAGCTGATAATGAAAATATTATAGGAAACAGCTGATTACTGTATCAACAATAAACATATTATTTTCTTATTATTATAGTCAATAAACATATGTAGTGGAGCTTACATTTTTGTTAAGTATTGAGTAGATTTGTTGTTGTTTTTATGTCCAATAGATGCTGCTGTTGTTCAAAAAGTATATAAAAACACGCGTGTATTCTAATGGAACGTGTGTCAAAATTTCAAAATAATCGGGGAAACTTTTGGAGATTAGCGATTTTGAACAAACGAACATTTACATTTTTATTTATGTAGATAACATATCTAAATAAGATATTAAGTTAAATTTGTGTTTTCTTTACTGTGCGGTACTTTCTTGAAAAGAGAACATTCACAGAGTCTCATTAAAATAAGTCTGAAATTTACCTTGAGTTGTTTACTCAGACAGGACACTTCTGACCTTTTCATTTCCTCTAATACTCTCATCATTTCCCTTCATCTGCATAAACACCTTAAACTGAAGGAACAATTAAGTTAAAATTAGTTTACCAGCTTGAACAACCCCTATTTATTTAAATGTATTTTTGTTCTTCGCCCTTTTTTACTGGCATAGATTACTTTGTAAATCATATCAACATTATAAATCACATCAACATCGTATTAATTAAGTTCTTAACACATTCAAACATTTCACATTAAGTACATTGGTAAGAAAGGTTGTGGTATTGCTTTTCAATTTTAAAAACACCACAAAACATTTAATAAATAGTTACGAAATCCAATACTATCTTACAATTGAAGGAGATTTCATGTCCGTTATACTTTGTAAGAAATTCAGTAAATGTGGGCACTCACATTTTAATGTGGGTAATGCAGGGCAGTACAGACTGAAAACAGTTTAGATTTAATAAGGTCGTAAAATATATAATATAACAACATTAAATACATTAATCGTGTGAATAATACCTGCATAGGAACGACACATTGGAATTAGGCGTTATCGTGATAAAATTCAAAAATTGTTGAGTGTATTATCCCATCTTCAACTAGAGACCGGTCTAAGGACTAGAGTTGACAAGGAAGGGAGTTGCCTGGCATTTGGGTGTATACCGAGCAATAAATATAGCGACCATTGTGCTCGACAATCAGTGGGCAGTCATGTCCTTGCACATACCAGGAGTAAGGAACGTTAGGAATATAATGGGACCTAATAAAGTACATTGAGGAACACCACAATGGGGATATATTGTTAATTAGAACAATGACGGCTATTTATTGGGTAATAGTATTTTGAAGAATGGTTTAGGGTTAAAGCGAAATTATGTTTTCGTTCGAACTGTCTTCCTGTATTTCTGTCCGTACGAAGTAATAACACATGCGCACTATGTAACTGGTCGAGTTGAATGATAAGAACGAGATAAGGAAGATCACAGCACGTCACGGGTGATAAAGGATAAGTTTTAATTGAAAGGACAACCTTTGCCCCTCGCGATAGGATACCAGATTAATTACGAGATCAGATTTGTTAATTGATTTTGTTTTTATATTGCTGTCTTTAATCTGTTTGCTTACATCGTCATCCAACTTTGTGTGGCTTTGTAGTAAAATAAATTTAGGTATATCAAAAATAATACCATTTCTTCGACGAAAATATGGAATTATAGACGAAAGCTTTTTTGATGAAAAACTCATAACCATATTTTAAAATAATATAATAACATTAATATAATTTCATGTTATAATTAACAAAAAACATATAATCTGGTAAAAATGTATGGTTGCTATAAAAATGTGTAAAAATTCCGCCTTGTTTCTAAAAATATTGCATCTATTCTCGAAATATAATAAAGTAGCATACATCGATGCCATGTTATTCTTCGAATTTACGTTTTTCATTCGTTTTTAAGAAACTATGGCCTTTACAGACTCTTAGCGCCATCATATTTCAATCTTGTACGAAATTTTATAAATGAGTGAGTTTAGTAAACCCAAATGCAAGATTGAATAGATATTAAAAACAAATATTTTTAAGGTACCATCTCGTACAGAAATGCTTCGTTTAAAAATAAAACTCTGAAACTTAATTTTATTTTTACAAAATATGTCCGACCACATGTTTAAAGTAACTTTATAAAAAGGTGCTGAATATTCACCCTTTTAGACAATACCTATGAGAGATTTTGAAAATGTTGTGTTACTATAGAAAGGTTTTAAACTAATTTCGGACGTTTTGGCATACATTGGCATTTCATCTTGAAATTCGTAAGAAACTGATAATTAACATTTATATGTGTGTATTATTATAATGGGCATATGTATAAGCTTATAATGACAATTGCCAGTGTTTTTGCCCAATTAAGTTTCATGTAAACATTTTAATCTACGCCTCCATCGACGTATTTCAATTTCATTTTGTCACAGATGCTTTAAAGAAATGGTGAGATTAAGTTTAAGAACACACACATTGCACTTGGCACTTGAAAGACGTTTAACAAAATGTGTGTGAAATTGGTTCTATTTTGGTCACAATGGGTTCATAACTCAAACTGGCGTAAACAGCGACAGGAAACTACTATGGACAAGTTTTAATTAACATATTCTTTTCCCCACTGTTATGGAGAAATAGCTAAAACGATAGTGAAAATGTGGCAATTTTTATTAGAAACAGTTGGTTAAGATTGTCTTATTACGCAATTTATTCAGCAAAAATAACATGACCGGAGATTTTGTTTATGACATAAAATTTCACATTGTATACAAGTAACTGAATTTTAAATAATGTTTCTCTAAATGACAACTGCCCAAGTCATTGTTGTTATTTCCAATACAGTGTAGATGTAAATCAGCAGCACGATTTTTTTGAACGACTTGATGTTTGTTTTCGATAAATAGCGTTGGTTTCTTTCTGAGCTTTACTTATTTATGTTGACTTCTGTTGATGAAGTTTTCCGTAAGCACCAAACTGGAAAGTGCAAGTAATGTTTACTTTTAACTATTTAATAAACAATCTTTAAATCCATTTAAAAAAATGTTATCATTTATCAATTTAAAGTAAATATATCAAGTAAAAAATAATTCGACCACGCAGCTGAACCACTGGCGTGAGTTGAGCAAATTTCCAAAATTTAGTTTATAAGCCTATGTTTTAGGGTTTCAACCCACAATTTGGGAAATAGGTCTATTCACGACGGTGCTGAATACCTGCAAAATTCACAAGCCATTCTGCATATTGGGAGTATCTTCAATACTTAAAGCATTGCATGCTTCGCTCGCCATTCCGCTTATTGGGTGTATCTTCAAGACACAAAGCATTGCGTGCTTCGCACGCCATTCCGAATATTGGAAGTATCTTCAACACAAAGCATTACGTGCTTCGCACGCCAACTCCCGTGTTGGGAGTGTGTTCAATACACAAAGCATTACGTGCTTCGCACGCCAACTCCCGTATTGGGAGTGTGTTCAATACACAATCCCTTGCGTGCTTCACACGCCAACCCCACAGTAGAATCCACCACAAGGCTTTGAATCGGGTACTTGTATGGTATTTTACGTTTTGATCGATTTTGGGGGAAGCAAGCGAGCTATAAGGTCGCGTAAAAAAACAAAATGTGCAGAATAATATCCTACATTTATATTTGTAGAAAAATATCAAAAAAAAATTAATTCTCGTAGGAAAAATCTCAAAAATAGTTACTTCCGGTTAAAAACTTGCTTCCGATTGTTGGATTTTTTTGCTAACGAACTCGTCCGAGCGACGTAGTCAACCAACATGTATACCAAATTTGAACCAAATTGGACTTAAAATGCGGCCGCTAGAGTGCGAACACATATATACATATTATATATATATATATATATATATATTTATATGATTTTTAATGACACCCCAAAACGTGTTCTGGGGACCATGATCGGTGCTCATTTGCTATTGCCGACCTTCGGTCTTACCATAAGGGCCACTGCCTATGGAAATTCGCTAATAATTTTATTAAAAGTATTACTATTTAATCATAGTTGTTTCTGACAAAGCGCCTGAGTTACAAAAGTAATTTTTCGCACATTACAATATTATTTTTACTGGGAAATTGCAAATTTCAATCTTTGGACAAAGTTTACAAGTCCTATATTGCGGCCACCCCATATAGTACAATCTAATTAACTTTCGGTTTAAAAATTCTGAAAGTGACAGTCTGCAAATAGTTGATTAAAAATAGGCACCGATTATAGTAAAGGCTTCCGCTTTGAAGTCGGCCTGCGCATGGGTTTTGACAAGTGCTTAGGGCGAGAGTAGATTTTCCTCGGGAAATTGAGTGCTTTACCACCCACAACTCTAGCCGCATGATTGTAATAGTATTAGTTCGAAAATAACACGATTATAATGTCGATTGCTATTGTCTACGTAGAACCATAGTCACACTTTTACAATATCTAAGTGCAACGAAGGCAATTATGAACATAAACATGCGAATACATGCATTAAACATAAACATAAGACATTTTAAATAAAGTAATAAATTAAAAATACAAAGGGAAGAATTAGGTATACCGTCTATAGGAATCCTCTATAAATGTAACGTTTATTAATTTTAAACTAGATGGAAGTATATATTATTCTAGAACAGTAGGCCTACTCTTTTTGATTAATTGAGAATCTACGTACTATTTTCTGCTAATAAACATATGGAGGAATTAAACAAGTGAATGCGTTATCCGATTTTAATAAAACTTTGACAAATTATTTCTTCCACAATTGATTTAATACACTCATCGTTATGGACATGATACCACTTCTTATAGAAACAGTTTATTTTAAGGAGGATTTACGCCGAAATGTTATGTATAAAATTTTTATTAGTAAAATGTTAATAACATTTGTGCCATTAACATTTTTACGCCTAGGCCTACGGTTTACACCGGTAAGTAACATTCCATCGGTTAAAAACATTCCATTGGGTTGTCTGAATATGAAATAACGAAATGCATTTACCAATGTTATTGACATGTTATATAAATGGAACAAAAAGGATACAGCTTCCACTCCTTGCAACTCAGTTCATCTATGGCTTCACAGGAGGATGTTGCTGTTATAGCCGCTTGTATTGTGATAATCGGTGCCGCAAAGAAAAGAAACGGAATCATTTATACACTCGCAATCGAAAGTACATGAATATGCCGCCAAGCGTCATTTTTTTCCGCTTATCTTTGTATTCTTTAATTATAGAATTCCACAAACATTAATTCTTACGGCATTCTTCGATCAGCTTCATAATTTCTTCCCTTGTCCAGGCAAAGTCTCTTAACTTGGCAAACAATTTAGAGACTATGGAAAATTAAACAAAGCACTATAAAAATGCACTATTTCGATCAAGTGAAAGCTAACCCATTCGCCTATTTCCACCACCGAGATAATATCCCCTCCTTCGACTAAAATGTTATTAGCAACGTTAAAAACTTCAATACTAGTACAAAACCAGTTAGTAACATTGTGTTTCTAACATTCTTTGATCTGGACCGCTCCCAGAGCGATCGAAATACAATATTTATGTTATTGGCAATGTTATTCACAATGTGATTAACATGTTACAGAAAAAAATAACAATGTTCATCGCAAATAATGTTATAAGCATTTTTAACAGATTGGTGTGAACGGATCCAAATGTTATTAGCAAAAAAGTAATTGGCAAATGTTAGAAACAAATGTTATTAGCAAAGTTATCTCCTGTGTAAATCTACCTTTTAGAGACAACTCCAACATGTTAGGTTATTGTCGATACACGTGCGCCGACAGTGATGGAGACATTCATTATTTTGTGCTGTTTGAGACCGCTAAGATGCGTTTTACTCCTCATACATTTTATATCAGTTCCATTAAAGCAAGGGGAGTAAAGCAAAGTGGAACAACCTACTGAGATAGGTTAGGTAGCCTACTGCTAAACCACATCTTGCAAATTTGAGTTGTTAAATTTTTGATTGTTTGATCTAAATATTGCACGACCTTTAACTGTCAAAATATAACGCTTGCCAAACAATCGTTACTACGTTATATAAAGTAAAGTAAGTTAAGTTTTAATTGAACAAGTTGACTAACATTCAATTGTGTAAAACTTTTAACATCTTGTTTTGAAATTACTGAGAATGTACGGTTATTACTGTGTGAAAAGGTGTGAATGGATGGTAGCAAAAACCAAGTTTATGAAAAATGTCTCTAACTGTATATTTCAGTTTGTATACAAAAAGAAGCAGTCGCGGGCAGCCGACGGAAGTGAAAACTGTAATGAATATAATTCGTCATATTGGATTAGTCTGAAATTTGATTATTTTAACACTACCAAGTAAACTATTTTAACACAACTTACAAAATGAGGAAGCACAATGTCCATATCAGAGGTATTACCACGTAAGATATTTTAACACAACTTACGAAATGAGGAAGCACAATGTCCATTTTAGAGGTATTACCAAGTAAACTGTTTTAACACAACTTACGAAATGAGAAAGCACAATGCCTATTTCAGAGGTATTACCAAGTAAACTATATAGCCTACGCTGCTTTATACACATGTGTACTATATATAGTAGAGCGTGATGTAAAAATGTGTGGCGGTAAAATACGATTCATCGCCCGCATAATTTTTTGTTTTCACTTCAATAACAGTTTAATCTTGTAAAAAATATAATATTAACATTAAGTTTATTGAATTAATAAATAGGCCTAAACAATCCGTACAGATCCTATTTGATTACTGGTTCCAGCAGTATACCGTCATCTTCAGATCTAATGGATCAATTTTTAGTTTTTTATGGAAGTAGTCTTCAAGGCCCATCGTTATAATAGTGTTATTTCAGAAAGTTTGGCATTTGTGACAATTTAAACACTTTATCGTACAAATGACTGCAAACGCATTTGTCATACACACAGTTAGGCCTATATCATATGAAAATAAACTTTATGTAAATTTAAATTTTTTTAAATAAGATTCCAATATATTCCGTATATTGCCATGATTTCTGAATCATATTTTCAAAGAATCGATAAATTGAATTCATAATTTATTAAAACTCTAGCTTGGACATACTTTTACCGAGAAACAGGACTGTTTTAAATTCTGATAGTACAGGACATTCTCATACAAAGAGAACGCAAATATTTTCTTTTACTAAAACAGTACATCATGAACTTACACAACTCACTTGAACTCACGGATTATGATTTAAATATGTTAATTTGAATACTCTTAAATATCAATTTCCCCTAATTTTGTAAACTCGTCATAAAAATAGCTCTTGCCATTCTAGATAAAAATTAAATTTTTCATATATATGCTTTGGTAAAAATCCAAAAGCTTTTTCCCTCTTGCATTTCCCCTCTCTTACCGCTGGTAAGAAACTTTCTGTTTGGTTGGTTTGAATTGTGTTTACTAAATAAATTTATTTAAATGAATTCCAAGATTGCAAAGTTTTACCTAAATCTCTTCTGCAATTTTTGTCGTAATTGTTTACAATATCTGTACCAAGAGATAGGCGATTGCAATGGCTATTTATGTCAATAGCATTAAGGTTCGGGTCCCTAAATTCAAAACGGCGAACTTGACTACCAATTTCAGTGTTAAAATAACCTAACCATACCTTCCCTTTTAAGCATATTTTTGTGTTTTTTTCCTCAAAAAACTCATTTTCTTAAATTAAAATAGTTTGTGTGTGTTGAGTGCTAGGGTTTTTTGCACTACCTCTTTTTGTAACTGAGTAAAAAATTAATACAGTTTACTATTCATATCATACGTTTATGAAAACAGTAAAACGGTTTTTGAAAATTTATTCGGCAATCAACATCCGCATATGACAGTACTTCAAAATGAAACCAAATTTTTAAATTAACGAATTAACGGAAAAAATTACTTATTCTATAGCATTGCTCTTATGGGAATCAGATTTAATATGGCGGACAGGGTATCCTCCCTTTAACGGCGGTTTTATGAAATGATCTGTAATGAAGAAATTTTAAAACGGAGCCCAGGAGGGCTAAGCAAGTTGTTACCTTGGATATGAAGACGGCATTGTACTATCAACACCGGTAAACATATGATATCTCAAAGATTGTGTTTACGTTAATATCAGGGAATTAACCTGTTTAAATCATGGTTAAAACAAAATCTTTATTCACTTAGTATTTAATTCAGACCCAATTTTATAGATTCATAATATTAATATTGAGCATTTAGGTGATCGCTAAATGTATATAATATTCCATTGGCACCTTGCTTTGTCGGTAATTAGACTGTTGTGCAAATTTATGTTGTCTTACAGCAGTATAAATTGTGTGTTCACACCACCACCCAACTTACACAAATTATCGCTTTATCAGAATAACCGTAAATATTGGAAACACAGCTTAGTGCCAAGCTAGAAATCAAGAATAGAAATCAGCTGTTAACACAATACAATAACACATAATTATAATCTGAACGAACGCTTCTTTTATAAGAGCAAGAAAAAAACACGGACTTATTTGTTTACGACCATTTAATTAACTGCCTTTAAATATCCAACAAAAACAATTAATGGTTCCAGATGTCGAAAACGTCTGCTGAGCATTTTCTCACCGTCGGAGGTTTGGCGAACCATTCAATAGTTGAAAGCATTAATAAAATTAGTACTAATTAAACATCTCTGAAGACGTTTAATCTTGTATCAACTAGATAGCGTGACGATCGTGCTGCCATTTGGTATCCCGTTTCCATTTAATGGCGAACCTAACCTAAAACTTGTTTTGGCGAATTACATCATGAAGAATAGGAATCCAGTATTGTATACATATAATCATTTGTGAACTTGTAGAGTTGAATCGTTTACTACTATTAGTTTTAACTTTTGTAAAATTGTAACGTTCCTAACCTAAAACTATTAAGATTTATTCCAAAGCAATAGGCCTTCAATATACTGTATATGGAGTTTATAAGTCTGCTGTTATTAATGCTCTGCTGCACTTTCAGTATGCATAATAATAAAACGGGTTAAACTTAAAGTTTATTGTTTAATTCTGAACTCATAATAATAGGTAAATGAGAATGTTTTCTATTTCTGTAAAATTCGCCTCCACAACACAACTAAAGACAATTATTACATTTTTGTGCATTGAGAAATATATTCACTTGCCTTAACCTCAAACAAAAAAAAAAACAGTTCTTTATCCTTGTAACCTTTTTATGCATTTTTGACCTGACCTACATCTTCTTACAGCACATACACAGAAACCCCATTATCATGCTAATGTGTTATAGGCAACTGCCTCGTGTTCCGCCAAAATCTGTAAATTAATAGATCTGTCCATAACTTTTAAGTTCAACGGAGATCCGTTGTCAAGGCAACGGGGAAGAGATTGAAGTAGTCGTTCAATGTGGCAATACATCAAAGTGGCTTGTTATTGACTCGAACGCGATCCAGTTTTCTTATTCCATCATGTTGAATAATCTGTGGAGAATAACTTGTATCTGTGCTTTTTTTTATAAGAGTAGCACTTTGTTTTTGCACAAGTTGTTTCAGAAACTTGATTATATTTTCCTTGTTCAATTTTTACTTTACTTGCGCCTTAGATAGGCCTACAACTAAAGTGTTCTACGTTACCAACCGCACCATTCAAAACACCAGCCCAATCACCAGCTGAAATACCAAGAATTAAAGTTTTGTAATTGTTTCGTGCACGCCTGACTGAACTTTCAAGCAATAACTCCTTCAAGTCAACACTTCTGTCCGTCAACTGCAATTAATTACATTTTATCTGATTCGTAATTAATGCATTTCTCTGAAAATATTCGGTTATCATAAGACATGACGAGAATAAACAAACAGTTCATCCGCGATGGCGCGAGTCGTCAAATACTACACGTGATTTATTTATCTGTGGTACTCGTAGTAGTTGAACTGTTTTAGTCTTTGGTTGATACGATTTGCTCGGGCATGCGTACTGTAGATGTTTAACTAAATCTCCATGCTTCTAAAGGAACCCGCGCACACGATCAGTTTACTGCACAGTTCATCACGTGTGGCGTCATGTCTGAGCGATAAACTGAGGAAACTGCGCAGTTCTGGCAGATTTTTAAGCAGACTTTTTACGAGAGACTCTAGTTTGCAACGATAAACTGCGCAGTTAGCTCAGTTAATCGAACAGTTTGCACAGTCTTGTCTAGTCGTTTCTAGACACGCACGGCAGCTCTTTACTCTATTATTTACTCTTCTGTTGTCACCGCCATGGCAAACAAAATACAACTTCTCAATTTAATTGACTCGTATTATACTGTGACTATACTGCACGAAAAAACTGAGAGAACTGGATCAGAACTGAGGAGAAAACTGAGTTCACACAACTGTGCAGTTTTATTTGCACAGATAAACTGTGCAGTTCAACTGATCGTGTAGGGTCCTCTTAAACAGTATAAGAGAGTTTATCTTATTGCTCACGCTGTCTACCTTTAGCCTTGTAGTGGTTAGTGGTTCGCACGTTAGTCTAAGTTACTAAGCACCCTTCGCTGCTCCCCGTCTTCAAAAAATAAAGAATAGTTTTAAAATAATCTTGACTGAATAGGTCGCGATGGTGGTTTGTTCGAGTGTTAATACATTTTTGTTTTCAAAAAAGTATCCCATCATGGTGGAAAATGTATACTTAACCAGCTCTGCCCCCGTGGATGTTAAAAATTTGTACATATCTTTCCTTAATTATCATTCTCTCATTTTGCTTGACAAACGACTACGTATTATAACATTTTATATAATAACAAAACATAATAATTAATTACTGTAATAAACTTATAATACAAAACAATTTTAACTGATTAACTACTGCACCGTTTTCTAAACCGTTTTCATCCCAATAATCGTTTAAATAATATTAATCGAGTAACAAAAAAAAAATTTAGTTGGAAATTCATGGTTTTGTAGAAAAATATTGTTATTTGTTCTGAATTATTGGATCAATGATTATCTGTTAAATCCTGTCAACATAACATGGTTAGGCCTACTTATACACATTCAGCAGTCCTCGAGTTTGGATAGACAGAGAAAGCTCAAGCATTTACATTTTTAATCTACATAGTAAGTAGGCCTAATTGTGGAAATTCTTTAAAGCCTTATGATTTTGCAGCGAAAATTGTAGAAGCAAATACAATGAACATCTATATGAATTTCTCAAAATTACTATTAGTTGTCAAATGCGTTTCAAGAAAGTCGTCATCCTCAGTGATGAGTAGTAGTGCTGTGAAAACGAAAAGCCATTATGTATTTTCTAAGTCAATCACAGTGGTAAACGACTTGGGATCATGACTCATCGCTCCGTAATTTCACCATACTACTTTGGTTTTTTTCAAACTTGAATCAATTCAAGTTGGCCTACAGTGCGTTAGTGTTGTCTATGTCATAGACCGATCCAAACCGAGCAGAATTACGTTTTGACGAGTGTCTTTAAGTACAAATTCTTGTCCAATTACAGTTGAGACCATCTGACAGCGAGATAAGTGTAATCCCCCAAGCACGCATCGCGGTGCGACTCGAAAACGTGTCTTTTGGTGCCACGACCTCGTGAGTCCTAACCCGGTATAGTCTTGTCTCATAAAACTGAATCCTCATTCATCAGGGTGTCTACCGGTCACGGAAGTCACGGAAGTCACGAAAAAGTCGCGGATTTTAATAAGTGGTCACGGAAGTCACGGAAAAGTCACGGATTTTATATATCGGTCACGGAAAATCTCCTAGACCCTATGTTTAATTTTCCCTTTAGAAACGACTCTTAAAAATTAAATCAAGACTCATTTGATTTACTCCGTGATTCATTCGATTTGCATACCCATAGAAAAAGTATTTTTTCACGTTTTGCTGTTATTTCAACTTTAATTTGATAAAATATGAATTGAAAATCAGCAAAAATAACGTCTTCGTTAAACGGGGAGTGTGGTTGTTGTAGGTAACAGCCTATTGGGCTCTTTCAACAACTACCACACTCCCCGTTTTTGAACACGTTATTTGGTAATTTTAATATGTATTTTGATCGAATTAAAGTTGAAATAACAGCAAAACCAGAAAAAATACTCTTTCCATGTGTATTATTACCGTTTTACTCCGTACTTGGTTACTTACATAGTTTTAATAAAAATACACAGTTTTGATCGGTAAATGGTGTAAATGTCCGGGAAACGGGGAGTGTGGTGGTGTTGTAGTGAACAGCCTTGTCTCACTTCTCAGTCCAGTCATCACATTACTTACTCAGTTACATCGTATTCATAAAATTACACAGTTTTGATCCCTAATCAGGGTGTCCACCAATCTGGAAAACCGGGAATTATACGTGATTTTTTACTACCGGGAAAAATTCCGTGAATTATGCGTGATTTTTTTGATAAACCTGGAAATTTCAAAATATTGTCAACACATAACGAAGTCACCGGCCGGCCGTCGCTAACCACGCGCCAGCTCGGCCGATTATTGTGTACCTAACTAACGTAACTTTGGTCTTGAAGTTAAAAACTTTAGCATGTGTTTAGAGGTTCTGTTATTTTGATGTGGCTGTTTTAATAAATAATGGTAAATACTTTAATTAATTCCGATGTCTGATTATTAACTGCACACCTAAATATTATTACTAGTTGATTCGAAATACACTTATGGAAAACTAAATTGTATATTATTTGTTTTACTAGAGTTAAAAATTTTATTTTATTTTTGAGAGTTAACAATTTGTTAACAAATTGTTCACGTTTTTTGGTTAAAATTTTAAAAATATTAGTACAAAATTTTGAAAATTCAGTGTGTATTATCGTTTTATACGTTTTTGGGTACGGGAAACCCGACGTTGACAGTTAAAAAGTCGTAGCTCGCCGCGGTTACGTTTTTGGGCCAACATTTTGAAAATTCATTGTGAGGTATAGTTTAATATGTTTTTTTGGTACGGGAATCCCAATTTTGACAGTTAAAGAGTCGTAGCTCGTTGCGGTCATGTTTTTGGGCCGACATTTTGAAAATTCAGTGTGGGGTATCGTTTTATATGTTTTTGTGTACGAGAAACCCGATTTTGACAGTTAAAAAATCGTAGCTCGTCGCGGTAACGTTTTTGGGCCAACATATTGAAAAT
>JAGFPH010000048.1:645355-701506 GCA_018207615.1 Philaenus spumarius
ATTGAAAATTTAGTGTGGGGTATCGTTTTATATGTTTTTGGGTACGATAAACCCGACTTTGACAATTAAAATGTCGTAGCTCGTCGTGGACACGTTTTTGGGCCAAATTTGAAAATTCATTGTGGGGTATCGTTCTTTATGGTTTTTGGTTTGGGAAACCCGATTTTGACAGTTAAAGAGTCGCACCTCGTTGCGGTCACGTTTTTTGGGCCAAAATTTTGAAAATTCATTGTGAGGTATAGTTTTATTTGTTTTTGGATACGGGAAAACCGATTTTGACAGTTAAAGAGTCGTAGCTCGTCGCGGTCACATTTTTGGGCCAACATTTTGAAAATTCAGTGTGGGGTATCGTTTTATATATTTTTGTGTACGGGAAACCCGATTTTGACAATTAAAAAGTCGTAGCTCGTCACGGTTACGTTTTTGGGCCAACATTTTGAAAATTCATTGTGAGGTATAGTTTAATATGTTTTTGGATATGGGAAAATCGATTTTGACTGTTAAAAAGTCGAAGAGCGTTGGCGGCCACGTTTTTGAAATATCTGAAATAATTTGAAAAAACATTGTATTTGAGATAATACGGTACATTTTGTTTTATGTAATAAAAGTTGTTATCTTTTGACATGAAGACTATATAGTGTATGCAATTGTTTTATAAGCAATCTATATTTAAGTTATTCTTCATTTTAGGAAATTTTGTACTTTTGTTTAATGTCTCTTAAAAGGTTATAACCATATGCCCTGATTAAGATATTACATTGTTACATTATTAATATACATTCAAGTTTTCTTCCATGTCCTTTTGTTTTTATTTTCGACAGTCCTATGTTTTAATTGTTATTTTGTGTTCTCTTTAATTGTTGTGAAAATTATTTGGGTTCTTTATCTGTTAATTTTTGGTTTTGTTCATTTAAACAGTTAGTACAACATTTAATCAGAGACAATGACAATTTAAATACATTTTTTCTTGGTAAATTTACACTTTGGGTTTAGCCTTCCAAACGTAAGTTATTCATCTACAAGGCATTAACTGTAGGTTGTGAAATATGGTTTTTGTTATTGCCGTTTTAACATACGATTTTTGAAAGCAGTTGGTATTTCAACTTATTCAGTTGTTAAATTATAGTTGTTTTTGCCAACTCAATTGTTTAAACAAACTTATCTGAGATTGACATTGTGAGAATCACATTGTTTGAGATTTTTTCAATCCTTAAAGTAGGAAAATTTATTATTCTTTTAATAACACTGGCAAATATTGTACCGTTCTATTTTTTTTATATATGAACCTATACAACTATTAAATTTCATATTTTGAGATTCTAATTTTTGACCTGGAAATTTTGGGAAATTAACCTGGAAAACCTGGAATTATTCATGAATTTTTTTTTAATGGTTCAGTGGACACCCTGTTAATGCATTATATAGTGTAAATTATAAGGAAAAGGCCTTCGGGTCGACTTTTTTCATTGTACTTTTTTTAGATTGTACAGTCTAGGCTATCATTATAATTATAATTAGTTCATCATTAAAACGGTTGTTTTTTAACGATCTTTTTTATAATGGTTCTTTAAGGTGAAGTTTTCTAACTGATTTAACTTAAGCCTATTGTTGTCCCACATAGCCTGGTTGTAATCTTAAAGCATTATGTGTGTCCTCTTTCTAAGATAATAAAAAAATTTATTATATATAATTTATCAAGCCAGTTGTTGATTTTCAACCTGTTTAGAGGACTTAATTAGGCTAAATTTATGTAACTTGCACAAATTTGACATATCTTAAAGTTTACTACTTAGTTTATAAGGGACTGAAAAAAACACCGAGAGTTACTAAAATCTGCGATAAGGTCACTGATTTCTTTTAAATTTGGACCCTGAAAGTCACTGAAAAGTCACTGATTTTTATTGTTGGGAACCAGTAGACACCCTGTTCATGTAGTCTTTGTTTACATTTTTATTACAACTTTTTATTTCGAAATATATCAACTCCTATGAAAGCGAATGTACGTCCATGCGTACGAACGTACGCGAGTGACATTTATATGTTTAATATAACAGCTGATTTCACCCATCATCTGTAATTCTTAAACAAAACCCAGCGTAGATTATATTTTGGGGTTATGTTTACAACTTCAATCATTATAATTTCTTGCGAAGTTGATTTTTTTAAATATGAGTTATATAACTAATGTATTCTATTATATGTTGTAAGATTTGCTTTGAGTTTATAAATGTATATAAATACAACCTTTAATCATCAATATATTCGTTTATAGAAATTAAAAGAAGATATACCGACTCGTTTAACTTCGGAAACATTCGTACATCTTCGTAGGCTATAACATATTCGATTATTAATATTGCTTCACTATAATATATTAACAACTTCTAAATCATTTGATCTATCAATATGAAATAAAAAGTAATTAAAAGATAATATTTTTATCTTTTTTTCAATATATAATAACGCATGTACATAAACAATTTTAACAAATAGGCCTACAGTTTTATAAACCTTATAATTGTAAACATTTACCGAGTTAAAAATCTCCGTCAACATTAGGTAGGCCTAGATAAAGTACGTTGTTTGTAAATAGTATTTTTTTTAAATGATTTATTTCTGATGTGTATCTAATTAATCTGCCTGTGATTTTTCACGGGGCTTACTAGTTCTTATATAATGTTTAAATAGTTTTTTTTTAATGAAAATAAAAGGTTCTAAAGTGCCGTCTTCATATTGGGTGATCATAAGGTGAAAATATTTTGCCAGATTATTTTATTTAATCACTTGTACTTGAAGCTTAAATGATTTCCGATACTCAAAATTGTTTTTAAATATCCCTAGGATAGTTTTAACATTTTTGCAAATGATTTGGCATTGATGTTTAAATACAAAAAATCTAAAAATCCTTGAAATCTTAGAAATATAATAAAGTATTTGACAAATTTGCACTATTTTGTATTTGGAGCGTTGAGTTAGAAATTACAAAATGTTAAAATCCAATCATTAAACGCGATACAGACTAAATAGTTTATATCCGCATAACCCTTTATCCTAGTTCTATTTACAGGGTATTTAGCCAAACAAATATTGACCTTCGTAATATTATGTACACAAAGCTACATCAAACGTACAGAACTGTGTACGTCCTAGACAATTGTGCAATCTTTGGTATTAAACACTGGGTTTAGGATTGTTTGCTTTACCATGTGGAGAGGCAACTGTCGGATTTATAGAGCTTGTTATACCGCACCGAGATGGGTTATTGTGGTCTGAGGTTTCTTACGGCAGACGTCTGGACGGAGACTTTGCAAAACACAACTACCTTTTGTCTCCAGGTAGATCCCATACGCTTTCGTACTACTGATAATCGTAGAGGCACTGGTCTAATCGTCGATAGATTCCTGCTGATTAACAACAAAAACAAAACAAAATGTGTCGTACCGAAAGTCAATAATTTTAAACTTGCAAACGGCAAAATAACGTTTATTGAATACTAAATTGACTGTCGTTCAGCCTATCCAAGATAGCCGGTTTTGTCAGGTCTAAGTCTGCCATATTTTCTGTTCTTGAAGATAATTTAAAAGAAGTTGCTAATATTATATTCTAAACACACAAGAAAACATTATTTACGTACTAGTTATAAAAACTCACCACCTGAGGTGACAAAAAAAAAAAAAAAAAAAAACCTTAAAATTGTCAAACCACTCGGGACGCATTTTATCCACAGATCTTCAAGCCCAGCCGTTTTGAAGATAAGGAAATACATACGCAAAAGTCCTTGAAAAACGTTATGCATTGAGAATAAAAACAAATTGTTAATTACTGCACGATGCAGTGAACAATACTAGAGGAAGATTTACGATGGAAACTTAATTTCTTGTAATTTGTTTTCTTCTCGCTTATCTCGTAATTTTCTCTGATTATTATGGTTCAGACGATTACAAACGTTATTGATATATTATCTGTTTTATACATTTTAATCTTTTATCTCTCAGTACTCATTTGGTAAAGGTTCTACTACGCCTTAGCTATGTTGAATCTATTTCTTATGAACATTATTTTTTTAAACAAACTCCATAGCGTATAGGCCTATGTCCCAGTGCGTATTCTAACACAGTTGCGTTACGATGCTCCCCGTCTTCAATACTCATAGCTTGAAATAAAGAAGTTAAAACAAACACACATACAACTGTTAGCTTGTTTTATTCATTATACACCTAGGCTTTTTTAAATAACTTGTGAAATCTGATAGTTCTCACTTCTTTTTCTAATAATTTTCATTGTAACAGAACTAAAGAACCAAATTGACTTTTTTCTAAAAAATATATTAACGTTCCTATCATGCAAATTTTAAGGCACTTCGGATCTACCGTTATAAACCAGTGATTGGGTAGCGGTTTGTATATAGTATATACATTAAAACCTTGTTTATCCGAAATTCGTTTGTCCGAAAATTTGGTTTATCCCGACAAAATTTTGAATTTTTTTTTAATACTGTAACTATTTTGTTGTACAGTAATTGAGCTCATCACCACAACTTCCCTTGATTTACCGTCATAATTATAACGTCTTGTTTTGTAAAAAAAATACAACACAATGCAATAAATGTACAGTAATAACAACAGCTAACATTGTAATGTATGCCTAATAATGGTAAAAAAGTGCCAAAATCGGTTTATCTGAAATTTCGTTTATCCGGAAAGGGTCTGGTCACATCAATTTCGGGTAAATGAGGTTTCAGTGTAGTTAAATTGTAGTTAAATAAAAGTGACAACGTTACTTTTTTACTAATACGGTAATAATTAATTGTTGTCTTTTCTTTACGAATACGCGAATTCAAATAAATACGTATGTGCTTAAACAGATTTTATGGTAGGTTTGCGTGCGACGATGGATTTCAATGTTGCGTACAAATTACAGCTCACCACATACCTGTCATGTCAGTAGATAAACAATACGAGGTACCCCTTAACAATAGGGTATCTGTTATAATAATATTTGCTGTGAAATGTGCTAATGAGAAGAACCGGTCCTACCTCTGCCCTTCAGGCTGCCTCTCCCCACCACTTACGTCCGTGATTTTGAGCTTGTTTTTATTTCTTGTTTTGGGATAGAAGCTGATCAAACAAACCAGTTTGATTCATCTCGATGGAACGCATCTCCTTCCATTAAATTAGAAGAGTTCCACGCTCTGCGTGTAAGCTCAGCTTTTTTGTTTTAAAATTTTGCTGATAAATATGTTAGTGTTATGTTTAATAAAATTCTGTTCGTAGATTTTATTTGATTTGCTTGATTTTTGTAGTAATGTAGTCGAATTTTCATCGCAGAGATTCATACTTTAGATTTTCTTGTTTTGGAGTTTTAATAGGCTACGATACAATCTCATAATTTACGTTGCACCAAATCTGAAATCTAGCTTTGGCCTCTTTAGTTTACCGTACTAACCTTCACAATCTTTCACCTCGATTCTCCAATTTTTAATTCAAAGTGCATTCACCACACTCCGAACCCTATTTTTCTCGGAAAACTGAACTACCGATTATTACTGGAATCTGTGCTTTTTAACTTAGCTTGGGTAATGTACGTTCGTGAACTCAAATTGTATACACTTGAAATCGCATGTAATGAAAGATTAAAAGACAGATGTTATATTATGTATATATTTGAAATTATTGTGTTTGCCAAACTATTTGAAACACATTTCATCGAAAATATTTCATCGAATATCTTGAGGCAGCTTTGAAAGATTTGCTCGATAGAATGTGTACAATTTGAAAACCGCTCGTTCCAAAGTCTCCAAAATGGATTCACAACAAAACGAACGAAGTTTACATACGCCCACCAAGTTCTTGTGGCTCCCGCTCGTTCGTTTCAATAACAGTGTCACGGATTTTGTAGAGGTCAAGAAAAAAAGTTTCTGTTTTTATGACCCTGCTCGCCTTCTTGAACTTTTTATTCTTTTATGGCCCTACTAGCTTTCCTGACGCTATCCTGAACACTAAATGTCAGAGTAAACGCCTGTTTATTGTACTTTAAACATGGACTCTATATAATTACACATTTGGGGATATTTTATTTCGATTTTAGTCTAAGCCTTGGGCTTTCTACGTGCGGCTGTACGAAATAATCTAAAGACATAGTTTATCAAATTATATACACTTGCCCGAATGTACAGAACTAGAATATGTAATTGTTTTCCCGGCAGATTATGTACAGGAAATTGTAGTAAAATATATCGAAAATTTTTAAATTTTTATCACCGACTTGGTAAATTATTTACCTTCCGACCTTGTCATTGAAACAGTTAACTTATGTATGCTACCGATGCTGATAATTTAAAAACAGTTGGATTGTAGGCCTACGCATCTTTTGAAAAATATTAATCGATGATAAATAAATAACAAAGCTTTAATCATTTTTATTTATTAAAGAAAGTCCAAAAATTGATCTTGATCACTTTCGCGATATAGTGTCGATTTCGCATAAAATACACGATATTCCCAACTTTATAAAAGAAATTTTGCCCTCCTCGAGCGAGATTAATTAAAATGAATTACAAATTACTCATTTGATCGGTTGCACATTATCTTGAGATTGAAGTTTAAAAAAGATAGCTCGCAGGTACATTTCCGCACAAAATTCCCCCGAACTCACTTCAAAGCGCAGTCTAGTCGTGTAATTGTCCAGATATTTTTTTTACATCTGCGAAAAACTCGGCGAAGAACACCAACCATGGCCAAAGATGGGAAACGTTTTTCACCTGTCAAAATATTTTCCCACAGCCCCGCCACACAATTATGAACAGTTTCCATCTATTAGGATGGGTCGACGTATACGGCGGATCGTGCGATGACGTTGCATTTATTTCCAACACGTCTGTCTGTCTGGACAACTTCTCCGAGAGAAAAATAAACTTTCAACGGTGGCTACTCGACTCGACTTTATGTGTCGTTCTACATGTGTGTGCAGTCGCGCATATGCGCCTATTTAAATTAAACAAGCTTGAGTTTTCATGCTAAGCTCTACTTCAGAAGAGTAATACACTGTGTAGGCTCATTAAAAATGGAGTAGTGGTCAAGCGTGTTTTGAATTAATTTTAATTGTTGGTTCAACAAAATAACAAAACTAAATTAGTTGTAACAGACGCATCTTTAGAGGTTGAAAATATTACAAAATACAACTAAATCACACACACTTACGTAAATACATTTCAAAATTACACTAAAATTATTACAATATGGAGAACTAAAAGGAAATTTAAACGCTGTGGATCCGGCTACGTGTTCCCATTTATCAAAAGTACCCTAACAAAAGTACTATTATTTTTCTATTGCATTGACGTGAATATGTTAACAGATACGTTATTAATATATTTTACTTTGATAAAAAAAACTTTTGTACTGGTAGGCTATTTGACGGGCTGTACAATTTAAACTTCTTGCTGTAAATTTTTTACAATTTCAGTCTCTATTTATATATTAATACACCATTTAATTCAATTGTTTCTAAAATAAAAACAAATTCATCATTAAGTTTGGAAATTATTAGCTGTAACTTTTATTTTTCAACGTATAACCACTCAAAGAGTAAATAAATAATAATTTATGTTGCACTATTCTTGTATTTTTTATCATATCTATAGTAGAGTCCTAATCGTATAGTGATTTTACCATAACTTTAAACTAAACAAAATTGAAACAGTTAAGAAATCAATAGATAAATGCCCCTTAATTGTTAATCGCTTGCTAAACAATACTTGTTTTTTTTTTTAATAGATGGTTTTATAAAACACTGTAGTAGATTTTATTTATTTGTAAAATAATTATTAAATCTGCCCTATATAGCTTCCTCATGTGTGTCTGAATTTTTAAAAAAATTGAATGACGAAAAATGCTATTTATAAATATTCAAAAAGTGCGTAGGCCTAGTTACAAAAAACTTAGTCCATCTAAAATTGTTAAACATATTATCTTTAAAATTCAAAAATAATTTCTACGAACTATTGTTAAAGTTTACAATATTTTCTATAGCTTATTTCTACGGGGAACAAACATTAATTTATCAAAAAGTACAACACAATAATATATATTTCAAATTTCCAAATAAACTTCAGAGTACAATATTTTTAAAAAATTTCACGACAATTGGCCTTGTAGAAATTATTTAAAACGTGAGTATTAATATATTTGTGATGTATAACTCGGCAACGTCACTTGAATAATTAATTCCATTAGATCATTCAAAACAATGTATTAACAATGTATTAATACAGACCCTATAAGAAGCGCAACGCTTATGGAGAATAGTCAGCCCGGTTGGTTGCAGCCAAATCGGGCTTAGCGCGGCAGCCGTTAGGCAGCGCTGGCTGAAAATGTCCACTCGTCTGTGACTCATCAATCCTCCGTGCCAGGTGTAAGACAGAGAATGGCTGGCTCATTCTTTGTCTCACTCACACTTGCCGTACCGACGACAGTAGCGCTCTCGCTACATAGCGGCTGCCGCGCTAAGCTTCCAGATTGAAATAAAACTAGGCTGAATCTTTAACATGGGCGTTGCGCTTCTTAAAAGTTCTGTATTCATTGGTATTACTAAGAGAAATTGTCTTCAGCCCGTTATAATAGCTTTTGTTTTTCGTTAAGGCGATATGCGTGCATTTGAGAAAGTAATGCTTACTGTTCATAAGCGAAACTCATATTTTTAAAGTGTATTAGAGTTTCTGACGCATGGCTACCAGTGGCGCTTGCAACAATGTCCGTAATTTGCTTTACAGCAGAATCTTGTGCTCGGTTCAGATACGCGCTGCTTTCTTCATCGCATGTTAACCATCTCCTGATAGACTACGATGTGTGAAGAAATAAAGCATGCCGTGCTCGTTACGGAAAATATGTCAGCACAACTAAGCTAAATGCTTTGCTGAGAAAAAACCGCCGTTCTGGTTATCCGCAGTAAAAGTGACTAGTCCGTCGAGCATAAGTTTAATACTTCGTGGCCTAATTAAAGTAATACGGTGTTGCCATATTTAGCTCTAACATATTTTATTCGCTTTTACCTTGTTGTTTATGTTTTTTGTGCAAAGTTGAACCTAATTTTTCTGTTCGATTTTTGTTGTCTTTTTTTTATTTGCCTCTGGCGCCTATTTTTTGCATTTGTTAGTTCTTGTTTATTGGTTTGAAATTAATACTATCTATTAACACTTTCTCTAAATTATATCCACTGTTAGACTTATTTCTAACTTGTTTAAATATACCCAGTCAATTTATTGAAGTTTTGAAACTAGCTTTTCTTTAGAAACTTTTACTGATTTTCTAAGATAATGACGTTATTTATTTTTGTTTTGTCTTTGTGTTATTTTCTAAAAGAGGGAGTGAATTAAGTTATTTATTTGATAAATTATAAATTTCCCCCATTTATTTTGTTTGGTATACTATTTTCTATTTTTTAGGTTTTATTTTGTTAGTTTACGGAGAGAATAACCTAATTTTACGTTGCAGGTTAAAAAAATATAGTTTTATTTTTTAGAAAAATTGCTATTTTTAGGCTCTTAAAGTAGTACATATGTTTCTATACTTTTATCTACATAATTATTCCTTGTGATTCCAATTTCTGTATGCAAACAAAGATAGTCGCCAATGTTTGCTTTTAAACCTCTTTAGTAGGCCTACTATACGAAATTGTAAAATTATATGAAAAAATATTCGATTAAAATAAAGTAATATATAAAGTAATAATGGTTTTAATAAATGTTTAAGTAAGGTTTAAATATCCAATTCTTAGCGATCATATTTATTAGTACAGCAACCAGTTGTACACAATTGCAAATAAAGCTGATTTTAAAGATAACGCAACTTACTAAATGAGGAAGCACAATGTCAATTTCAGAGGTATTACCAATTAAACTGTACATTGTGTTAACATTAAAGGGTTAAGCCTATGACCTAAGACGATCTGTTACACTTATATAATAATACCCAACTCAAATATACTAAACTAGCAATTTGTTCATAGCCTAAACGGTTAAGGCGCTAGTCTATGGTGATGGACTCTGTTGGTTCGAATCTCGGCAAGACCAAAACTTTTTCAACAGTCGAAATAGAACGTTTCAGAAAATGCGTGACGGAATAGAGCGTTTCACAAAATGCGTGACGGTAAAATCCGATTCACCCGCCAGCAAACATAGCGCCGAGGTTTACACTTCAATAAACTAAATCTTGTACAGGTTTATTTAATCCTAAACCTAATAACCTCTGTTAAGTGTAGGATACGTTATTCGCTCACAAATGAGCATGTGAGTTGGCGGTCAAAGCACGCAGGAGTCTCCCAGTCTTTTTGTATTTAAGGAAATCTATTCATTCAATAATACATTAATATACCTTTCTTCTTCCAAATTGTATTAAAGGATAAACTTAATACTGGAATATTCCAAATCCCCATCCTTCATAACAACGTATATTCTGCCCTTTTCATACTTTTAATTTCCCGCTTGACCGGACTCAATCTAGATGCAAATCGGTAATATTGTATTTTGTTATCCCTCGCCTTTGGTCTGCTAGCTTTTATTTCGCGTTAACGTCTTTCCCCGTTATAAAAACAAACGCAATAATATTCAAATTACTGACCGCCGGTGTTAACACGTACATTTTCAAACGCTAGTAAAAAAGGGCGAGAGACGGAGAGAGGATCCAACAATTTTTGTTTAATATGATAAAAGGGTCCGGAGGGGGTAGTTTTAATTGGTGCCTTTGAGAAGGCTGTTGCTAATTATGTGCAAAGTGAAGAAGGGATGAAACGAGCTAGAGGGTAGGGGGTGGACAGACCCTGGAGATTGCGTTATATCCTATTCAGACATTCTTGGATCTCGATTTTATAATCTGTTTAAAATTGTTGGTAATTTAAAAATATAAAGGTGGTCTAGCGAAACTATAGACACTTTACGAGTAAGTCCGCTCGCAGGACGGTATAGGAGGTACGGTAGTTCGTCACGGCTCCTGATCAATTGTATAATTGTCCATTACTAGGTCTGCTGGTCTTTATTAATTTAGTATTTTTATTGAATAAAATTAGTTGTCAGTTAATTATGAAGGAGTATAAAGATTAGTTTTTAATGTTTTATTTATAGACTAGCTGACCCGGCAATGTTTCGCTATTGCTTAATTTGAAACTTTGAAAGACTGTAATTCGTATCCCTCAGGGCCGATGTAAATTATAATGGGATTCTGCTCATTGCTTGATTTACCTAACCTAAAATTATATTCAGTTTTTGATCCAAATCAGTTGTTGATCAAAATCAGCTGTTTTAAGCTTTTCATACGAACAGCTGTTTCTGATAAAATCAAAAGAAATATTTCTTCTTCTTCCTTAAGATTGACCTTCCATAAGATTAACATTGAAACTTTGAGGGCCACTGGGGCGTAGCCCTAGTGTCCTAGGACTTCGGTAAATGGCCTAAAACCTTCCCAGGGTTAACCTGTGTTACTATGCAAAATTTCAAAGCAATCGGATGGACGGTTTGGTAACGCATAAAGGACAAACGTACATACATTGAATTTTATATATTTATAGATATTGTTCTTATAGTCAATGTTTATTCTGTAAATACCTTCCTCGATCTGTTTTTTGTTTGGCAATACAAATATAACGAAATGAATAGTTACATAAACCTTGTTCTAAAATTTTTGAAATGACGAGTTTTAAGAAATGAGGATCTTTCAATCTCCGTACGACTACTGATACAAGTACAGATATAAACTGATATTGAATATTTATAAACTTTAAATACTACTGCAGCATTGTAAAGCCACAGAATGTCAAGTGATGGAGTTCCTCCAGTGTCTTAACATCGCCAATGAAAGTGCGTTCACAGATGCAAGCGCAAATAAGATCGCGTAGTCAGCTGTTAGTTCAACTGAACAAAGATTGCACTGTGCGTCTGTGGACCTAGTGTACACATGATACTAAAACGATGAAGTAGTCGAAATATTTCCCAGATATCGGTTGAGCTATCATGAGAAGTATTTAGTAAGACTGGCGTATAGCTTTTAGCTGATTTGTGTTTGGACAAAACTGAACTAGTAATACAATAGTAAGAGCAACTCCGGCGATTACGGACCAATTGTTGCGGGAGTGCAGTTGCAAAAAAGAGTTAACGTTCGTACGATCAAGAAAATATTTGTCAAATATGTAGTTCTTTTTTTTTAATTCAGACGGTATTTGAGTAAATATTGTTTGTTACTTTTGTATTTGTTTGATAAAATTTTTCGGGGTGTAATATATTGTTTTAAATCCTTGATTTATTTTTGTAAACTTGTTAACCTGAATTTAATTTTATTAATTTTAAATTCGGGAAGGTAAAATATTAAAATCTTTATTAGATGATTAAGAACGCGAAGATTCCCAAAAATGCAGGATGGGAAAGTTAAAACACTCAGTACTATTTATTGAAGAATCTACAATTATAGTTTTACCGGAATGAAAAGATAAAAGTAGATCAAATAACGTTAGAGCCCCAAAGCGTGAGGTAACAATTGGTAACTTTCAGTAAGTATTAATTCATTATTAATAGTCTGAAGAAAGTATTAAGATTTAAATAATGTTAGTTAAATATTTGTTAATTATTTTTATTCTTTTATTTATTCATGGCAACGTTATTAGTCATTTTTCACTCGTGCCCTTTTTACTACAATTCTTACATTTTCAATGTTTATTTTTTCATGTGTATTCCCTTCTTAGACTTAATAAATTTAGATATTTACAACCTATAATGGGAAACATACAAAATGGGATATGTGTTGATTCCAGACTTCTTTTTAAATTTCACTTTGGGTGAAGTGGTATAAAATTATTAATTTTAAACATTAAAGTCATTATCAGAACATTATAGAAGAATTATCAGACAAAGATAATTACCCAATGAAACTCTAATTACCCCTTCGACGTGCAGAGTGCAATAAACCCAAAAGGCAGAACATATTTCATTATCTTCATGAAATTTCACCTCACCAGAGGTTTTCATAACTCGTTCTGGTCCGACTGGCTCGGGTGTGTAGGTTGGCTAATTATAGCTAGCAATAAACACTTGTGCGATGCGTCTTGACATGTTTGTTTGTTTCATTGAATCATTTTAAGCCCGAAGGCTTGCACGCACACTTCTGGACAAACTTCGAGTTAATGGTAAAAAATGGAGCAACATTTCCAAACTGACGTTTTTCGTTATTTCAGGGCCTGAAGGTCTTGACCGTGTTTTGTAGTTCTCGTTAAGTTTAGTAGTTTAATGATGAGTGCTGATTGACTGGTTCAGGATTCCTAACTGAGCTGAAATGATTCCTTGAGACTAGTTCTATAAAGTAATGATTTTCCATCTGTTACTAAAAGAATTGAATGCTCAATACCACGGTTTACTGAACACTGATACAATCGTTCCATAAATAAGGAGTACTACAGATAATAGCTGAAACAATGATTCCAATATGATGAAAAGTCAAACGAAATCTTCTTCACTTAGAATGGTCGATACTCATTTGTAAGGTAAATGAACATTCGTTTACTAATCCTTGTTTTTATGGACACTGGACAGCTTTTAACGGCTAACTTTTCATCCTCATGTATTGTTACAGGCCCATAAGCTCAAATAAAAATATTTTAGGTTAGTTGATTAAATATTTTGCTTTGAGTGTATCTGTTGCAAAGGCAAACAAACAATAAAAAAATACATTTATAATTTAAACTTTAGAAACAAAACAATCTTTTGTTACCTGTAGGCACATTGTTTGCCCATTTCATCTTACAAGCAAATATTTACGTGTAATCGAAAATCCTACTTACCTCCTTTATGCCAACAACTATCCACCATGGTACTGCAGCCATCTTTAATTTTTTTATATTCATCACCAAAAAATATTTATTTTAGGGAAATTAAAAGTATAAAAAGGGTGGAATATACGTTGTTATAAAGGATTGTCATTTGAGTCAAATTTCAAGTCAATCTGTTTGTTAAAAAACCCCACTTAGGCCTACAAGATGTATTTATATTGTTAGAAGCATTTTAAGAAAAGAGTTTTGCCTCTATAAAGTACCTTTAAAGATTTTACAGAGAAAAAAACTGACGATGATGATTGAAGTTTGCGTAGTCGGCGGGTTTAGTCCTTGTATGAAAGATTCTGGAGATATTATGTCGGTCGTAACATCGAAGGATGCTATCCTTCATATTCTTCTTCTAAACAATATATATCAATTGACAAGTCTCCTTAACCTTTATAAACTGTAATCTCTATTCAACTTCCTAACCATTCACCTGTCTTAAACTCTCCGATTCATTTCCGTCCATTCTTCATTACCTCGAAACACGATTGAATGTTTAGTGAAACCTTCGATCCATCAAGTGTGACTGTAAGCGATCTGTCAAACATTTTGACAAAACAAACACGTGTTAATGTCACGTGATAGTGCAAGTACTTCCGCTGATTGGCAAGCTGACTTCCGTTCATACTACCTAGGTCAATACTTGTTTACATACATAATATATGAACTGTAATTACGCGGCCTCTTGGAAAACTAATTCCCACAATAAAAGTGGGGGGGGGGGAATACTTGGAGTGATCCTGGGCCTTGTGTTGTTTACTAATTCTATTAAATGTATTATCTAGATTGTGCTAATTTATTCCTCAGTCAATGTATGTGTTGTTTTTTCTTTATGATGGTTTCCAGATTGTTTCTTATACTATTGTCTCACAGCTGTCTCTGTAAGTCGTTGTTAAGTATGTTGTTTAAATATTCAAATAGCTAATTTCGAAGATTTCGCCATCGGGTCTAATGAATAATGAAATTACAGCTTGAGGCTACAATAAATTTAATTCAACTTAAGTGTTTATTATAAATACCGTAAAACTGAAGCAAAGCAGTATTCATATAAAATATGCGTATACATACATGTATGTTGATGTATTTTTTGTTTTAGTAACGTAATGATTTATGTTTGATAGATTTCAATCAAACTCTGAATGTAAGTTTCTGTTTTGCTGTTGTTCATAAATTATGTATGTTATTTTTTTATTGCTTTTTAATAAAGAATAGACTGATTATTGTATTTTATGTTTTTTAATTGCGTACTCTCAGTACTGGTAGTTTTTTGTATATTACATTCCTTTATTATGTTAACATAAATGTCGTATACTGTTTCTTAACTCAAAAACGAATTATCCCACTGAAATTGAAATTTTAACAACCTGGCATCTTCTTGCTCCTTCAAATGAGTTGTATATTATTAATTATTGTAGGTAATTGAAAGCAACACACTCGTGTGTTTATTTTTTTACATGTGTTTATGATTTAGGTGTAGTAAATAATTTAGACGAAAAGGAATTTAGTAGTTTGTTTTCTTCATTTGCCTCATGGAGTCATTCGTAGCAGAAACATTAGCTGAAATTAATGACACATTAAGTGATATCGTTTGCTTGAAATAATGTTTGTTTGTTGAACTGATTCCGCGCCGTTTTATTCTACACGTGAACTGTTGTAAACATTTCAATAATAATTTATTTTATTTTATTCTACGCAGAACATGCTAAACTGTTTTAACTATTCCACCGAGGTTTATATTTTAATTAGTTCAGGTTTAATTCACAAGATCTGCTCTTAAACATGAAAATAAATTTGTTCTCGCAGCATTACAACTCACATCGCGTATCTAAAACAACGTTAAACCGACTTATCATAGCATCGTTAAAGCAGACTAAACAGGCCTACGTTATCAGAATATTGGCAGAGTTGGAATACGTTATACAGTCGAGGCAGGAAATGCACTTGGATATGCGCGATGCATTTGCTAAACGTCTCGTGAATGCACTCTCGCGTCCGTTTTCTACAAACTGCAGTTCAAGAATACAAATGCGACCAAGGATATATGGAAATTTACAACAATGCTGGGTCTAATATGTCTGCTGAATGAGTCTAGTCGATGACGTCTGGGCTTCGGTTTTCGTTGAATTATTCATTTGGTTTTATGTTTTTTTAGGTTAAGACGTACTGGCTGGATGGATGTAATGTAAATTAAGTAAACGTACTTTAGTAGTCAATTAATAAATTAATCGAATTATTACTATTATTTATATTTGTTATTTGATTTTATATTTATGGATTAAAGTGCAATATATAAAAGATATTATTCGAAAATAATAAGCCATAATAAGAGTTACAAAATTATTTTAAGGCTTGAAATGAATACTATGGGGATGTGGAAATACTAACATTAAATAGTATAACTATAAGAGAAAAGTTTTAAGGTTCTTCATATCTGAAATGCTAAGTGGCTAAAGTCGGAGACATAGGAGATACAATAAATAACCGTAATATTCAACAGAGGTCAAGATTTTTCGGATACGCTGCCGCAATGAAGAACTAATTTCAAATAGGCCATAAGCAAAACTAAATCAAATCTATTTTACACTCAATGAGAACTAGGAGTATTTACAATGCAAAGATCATTCACATATAACCATGAGGAATAACCATGGAACAAGTTAAGAAAATATCTGGACAGCAAAATAAATTATCTGTAAGGGTGTGTACAAATATAAAGCAGCTAGACTACTGAATCCAATGGCTTGAACATAGGCCGGAAGGAAGACGACCAATAGGATGACCATGGACAGGAGGGGAAGGAAGTGGCATGACCTGGAAGGACGTGATCAACTCGAGGTTGTGGAAGGTTAGAAACAGATGGAGATTATTGCTCCGGACTCGATTTATTTTCTTGCATTATTGGTTTACGTAATGTAAAAAAGGCTCAACCCAAAGGTAAAGGAAATTATATTCACATGCCTGTAATATGAAATGTTTAACGCGACTTTCCCCCTCCTTGTTTTTACCGTTTGACTTAGAAACACGTCAAAGTAAAAAATGACGTAGGGAATACTGCATTTTATAATGTTGTCTGATAATTTATAGTTTTCGGCGTTAACATCTCTTAGTATTTAAGTGGGTTCTCTGAATATATATATGAACCTTAAATTATCGGGTCCTCAATTTTATCAATCCTTAAACTATTGGGATTTTGTGGCTAGATAAAGGATCTTTGATCTACCTGGTGTTTATAATGGCTATAAGTATAAAACATAATGTAAGTAATAGCTATCTAAATTTTGTTTAAAGATTATTTATTTATCCACAGTGAAATTATTTATTTTTCTATTGTTGCAGGTAAGAATCCAATTATTATTTTTCGTAATTTATGCGAGGGGGTAAGTCTTAAATAATAAATATTATTACTGTATTACTAAGATTTCTTTATGAACAATTAGTAAAAACAATTAAGCTCTAAATATGCATTTTATTTATTTATTTTTGATTTATTTGTTTAATTTATGAGTGAGATTGTTAATTTTAGCGATCAGGGCATTTTATTAAAATTTCTAGCTACAATTTTTGCTACAGTTTATAATTTTAAGCAATATCAACTTTTATAATTTACATGTTTATTTTCATGTAGGTCCAGCAGGTTCTCTGAATAGTTTTTAAATAAATTTAATTAATAGACGCATTTTATTACAACATTTGTTCCTAGTTAAACAGTGAAGTGCATGTTTATAGATAAATTATAAGATCGTGAATGAACACTTGGACCCATCACATCAAATCACGTGACAGATCGAATCTCGTGTTTTGACGAGATGACGAGATGTTGGCGTAAGGTAAGGACTCGGTAATAGATCACGACTTGGCAGATTCCTCTCCGGTCATAACACCCGCTATCGTCTCCGAGTCTGCCGTCGTAGTCGTAGATAGATAAATATCACCTCAATCTATATATTCTGGGTATTTACTCAAATTTGTTGTATTCAATATTATTTAGTAATATTTCGTAAGATTCTGGAATTTTCCATAATTTTGTACTATCTGTAAAGTATATGTAAATAGAATGGATTTGTTTTAAACATATGCTTTAACGAGTACTTTAAAATGAGCTACAATAAACTGCGCCGATCCTTAAATATTTTGCTTTAATGCTTTAATTTCAAAAGTTCTTTTTTAATTAACCGATTATAATTATTTTTTGTGTCTTTATAGAGCGCCTCTTAAACCTCAATGGACAAATTTTCTCATCAAAAACTGTTTAAAAATATTATCCTATGTAAGAGAACATAGCACCAGCTGAAATAATTTACTTCTCTATTTTTAGTTTAGAAGTAGGCCTAAATCTTACTATTATAACTGTTGTTATATCTTGCACGTAATATTTTCATTTAAATATTTGATATTATTATTATTTAACATCTTAGAAATTATTAATAATGGTACATTTTTAGTAAAAAGAAATTATAAATTATATGTGTGTGGAAGGAATCAAGGGGGTTAGCAGGTTAAGCACGCCAGGGTTATTTTATTAAAATGTATTTTTAAAGAATCAAAATTAGGGACAATTGTCCAACTTCAAGGCATTAAAGAAGTTTGTTACGTTTTTTTAAATCGTACACGAAAGAAAATTGACAAAATAAAGAGAATAGTTTGTGTATTGCCGTTAACAGTAATTCAATTATTTTAACCAAAAAAATACAAAGTAATCTGTACTCTGCTAGGCCACGCAAAAAGAATACAGTAGTGTTTGTAATAGATGAAATGGATAATAAACTATTTATGCTATAATAAAACCTGTATTTTGTATTTTTATTCCTAAATTTGTTAATAGCTCTAGGAAACAAACAAAATCATTTATATTATTAGGATATTTCTTATATTTACGCATATTTTTCAATTAGCTACAGAAAAAGTCTGGCTTAAAATCACTTAATTTTAATAACGCTAAATATAGCATTGCTATTTAAATTACCGTCGTTGGTATTGATAAATAATGAGAAACCAAGTTTAATTCATTGAGAGATGAAGTAGATATATTTTAAATTTAATATTACTTTTATATTCAACCCATTCGACGATCATAATATTCGCACTATTCAAAAATTGGCTAATGCTTCCTCACACACCTAAAATTGTTGGTATTTACCACTCTCCTTGGAGGAAATGTTTACTGTTCTGTGCTCGCCCATCTGTCCGTCTGTCTTCACCAGTTCGCTCTAGAAAATGTTATTTAAATTTGTAAAAATAACGTATAGCATCGTAATTAGACGAGTCTAGCCGTGTTTAGCGATTACTTAATACTATACATCCAGGAACTACGCGAAGGCGTCTCGACAAAAAAACGGGTTTGGCGCATGTGCAAATCGTTAAGTCTCATTTCACATTAGCTTTTTATGGTAGTTGTGCTGTATAATTAATTACATTTTTATTAATTTCAACTTGTGTTTGTTGCTTTCGTCGTGTTTTATAAAACCAATTCCCATTATTTGTTTTTTTATATTACATCAGCGTAAGCGTGTAGTTCGGGTGCTTCCAAACTTTTAAGTTCACAATATTGACATTTCAATTAAAACTTTACTTTGAAGAGTTTCCATGTTGATTTATTAAAACTTTCTCTTCAAATCCGTTTTATATAATGCCAACCTAATTCGACGATTAGATGTATCTAAATTTATAATTTGTTTGTGGATAATAACGATCAAATTTTATTTAAACTTTTTATAAAATACTTTGAGTTTGCTGCCCTTTCAAAGTAATTGATTGAGGTTTGTGTACAATGTTTTGCAAACACATAAACGAATTATTAGTTTTCTAGTTTTACACAATTAAAACGTTAAAGCTACAAATTGTTCCGTACCAAGCTGTTATTCTACATACGTATATTAGGTTAGGCAACAGATACAACATTTTAACACATGTCTAACTGGAACGAAACCAGTATAACGTGTTTTATTCAAAACTAACTGTCTAGTATTGCCAAGATGAACAGCTACTCCAAAGGAATAAGACGATTCCCCCTCGCCCTTACCACCGACTTAGCAACACATCCCAGTTATAATGAAGGCTTCGCCAGAGTTTATTGCTGTCTGTTACTTTAGCATGGCTATGAGGTGTCTATGGGGTTAAACCGATGAATACAGAACCCACCCGTCTGCGACTCACCAATCCTCCGCGCCAGCGTCATTGTGTCTCTTACACTTGCCGTACTGACGACAGTAGCTCTCTTGCTACCTAGCGGCTGCCGCGCTAAGTTTGCCGGATTCAGATAGGTAAAACTAGGCTGAAACTTTAACAAGGGCGTTGTGTTTCCATAAGTTCTGTTTTCATTGGTTAAACTAAGTAACTTCTGCCGTTGTTATTTTTCGTTTCAAACTTGTGTATACGAATATTTTTCTTATTTGCATTGGCTACTTAATACACATATAACAGCAGAAACAAACTAATACTTTCAGCTTATCATACAGAAAACGGCATTTTGTCTTTAAAAATCCAACAATTACCGAAATTGAAAGTGCTTCAGCAAAAGACAAAAAGTACCTTTTAAAATAAGCTAAAAAAATCATCTCAATGTGATTTTATCTATACTTATAAAAGCCAAATACCATTGACTCATCACAGTATCTCCAAAACCACGAGGCCTACAAACATGAAATTTGGCACTAATGTTCTTTATAGGCTTTAGACGCGCACTAAAAAAGGGTTTCTGAAAATTCGAAATTTTAGGGGGGTTTTGGGGGGGTCAAAGTTACTAAATCACGATTTATCAAAACCTACCGAACGGATTGGAATTAAATTTGGGATGCAGCTTCCTCTAGGGCCATAGCTGCTCGCTAAGAAAGGGTTTAATAATTCGAAATTTTACGGGAGGTTGGGGGGGTCAAAGTTACTACAAAAAACCATCGAACGGATTGGAATGAAATTTATTATGTAGCTTCCTCTAGGGCCCTAGGTGCTCGCTAAGAGTTTAAAAAAAAAATCGAAATTTTAGGGAAGGTTTGGGAGGGGGTCAAAGTTACTAAAAATCCCCATAAGAAATACATAGTGTAATATATTTATTGAAATAATATATTTTTTGTTAATATATACATTTAACTTTGATTTGTCTATCCGTGCAAAGCCGGGTCGGGCCAGCTAGTTTTATATAAAATCCATTTGGCGATGTGTAACATAACTGACTTCACTCCTAATCAAAGAGGAAACAGATTTAAAATTCTTTATTTGGTCCACACTACGGTTCATCTTTCACAGAAACGCATATAAACCGAGATTTCGACTGATTACTACGAACGTCCAGAACAGATACAAAGAATGCAGAGTCCAACATCATTAAAATAAAAAGAAATAGTAATGTCGCTAAATATCCATAAAACGGGTTTTGATGTGAATTGTCGACTACGCGATACGATACTGTATCCTACAGCCTACAGTAGCAGTCTGAATTCCAATTAACATAGTTAATGATTTTCTTTCTTTTCCCCTCTATCTTTATCACTTAAATGTTTATCCTATATCATTCGCTTTTTTCTTCCTTCTGAATGGCGGTTTCATTATACGTCTTCTATAATGAAATGGCTTATTCAGGTCCAGTCCGTTTGTATTTTATCTCTTGTCGTTTTCTCTCGAATTCCTTTTCCGCCAGCAGTACTCTGATTTCATTCAATTCATTACTAGAATTTATTTCCTTCTCTTTCTTGTAACAAATCAATTTGCGTTTGCATATCTTGGGTGGCGTTTTCTGCCGTCTTCACTTCCTCATGAGGAGTTATGAGATATATTTTCTTGAATTTCGTAACTATGCGTATTGCAATAAATATATTTTCTAAACTGATTAGTGTTTTTCTAAAGCTCCTTTGGTTTAACTTTCTGATTTAATTTCTAAAATACTACAAAATCCAGTTAGCCGCCATTTGCACTGCTCATTAAAAACCACACCAAATAAATACAATTAAATTTGAAAACCGTCTTGGAATGATTTCGTTTTGATTGTATCATAGATTCTACAGAAATACTATTAAACAATGCCAGAAGGAATGCTATGCTGAGTTCGAATGTAAATGAAGGCGTTCGGAGAATAAATCTCCGGGTCAGGCTCGGACAAAAGGCATTCATCAAGGGAGATCTATTGATTTAAGTTTTTAGCGACAGGCGGATTTTTTTCTGATTAAAAAATGTTGAACTTTTAAATCATAAATAAGCCTGAGAAATACGAGTTCGCCCATGGTTCTCTACCGCCTTCCGACATGTCATATACTCAATATACTAAACTTATAATAACCAGGACGGGAAGCATTGTACATTGGTTGATGGAGAACAGTGAAAGGTGACAGCTAACAACACTCAGTACTTGCCTTACGACGAACGAAAGTAAAACACATTTTTGATTGGTTTAGTTTTTACTGTAAATTATACAAGTAGCTCCTACACAGTTTTTCTCTGAAAATTTTAACTAATACTTTCGGAAATACTGGAATGTCGAAGGTTTAAAACGTTTGAAACGTATGGAGTTCTGAAAAAATAAGTAGTTTTGTTATGGATAAATAAATCTAACGATAATATTTATTTTATGGGGTTCTGGTACCACCGAAATTCGTAATAAAATATTTGCTTTGTTCTGATTACTGGAATATGTGTGTCATGTATTACCAATACTGTTCCAAATTGAATGGTCAACTTGAACAGTCAGGCGGGTGATTTTACGAGGGTTCTGTATTGCCTTTTTTACTTTATATAAAGTTTTATTAAAGTCGGTTTTCAACGTATTATTAATTAGTATCGTCCACCGTTACATTGAGTTCATCTAAAAACAAAATTACAGAAAACATCAATTATTACACTTTTTGTTTACATCACTTGGATTATAGAGGCAGTTGTTAACCTCAATATTTCCTTGTCAGTTTCCAGTTAATTTATTGACAAACCTTGAATGACACCTGTTCCATTTGTGTCATTGCTACAGACAAAGATTCACTTTTGTGTGGTCCACGGTACACATTAAATAGGATTATATGGCAGACCTGTTGCATCCCCTTACGTGAGGGGTTGGCTTGTCCACTCCACTGCCCCTTGCTTGCTTGGCCCTCCTTTCCAATATTTGTTATTCACTTGAATCCCCGCCATAATAGAAAACGTACATAACCACAACAGCCATCGACACAACTATGGGAAGTGTTTTCTGTGTAGCTACGTGCGTTCAATTTTGCTCTTAATACGTTCACTAGCCAAGAAAAATATTTTTTTCATATATTTGTATATAAAAATGTGAAAATAATGTTTACTTTATTAATTTAATGTGTGTAATTTTATAAACAGATATTTCACTGATACTTAATTACTTTTGAAACAGTTATTTAATTATGTAAAACACACATTAGGTTTTAATTAGTCAAAATATCTAATCGTACATTGCCATGTCTTGGAATTTAATAAAATACCTGTATACACTGCTTATAAGATACTAAAGATAAAAATATATACGTATCATAGAATACACAATTTACGAAACCAGATTTTTAAGTCCTTGTAAAATTAAAACAACGGATTACACGTAGTCTTTATAAAAATAGAATGTAAAAACTACTAAAACCTTTTGTTTGAATTAATTAAACTATTAAAATTGGCTACCAATTTAAACATCAATTAAATTAAATCATACTAAGCAATAAATTGTAAAATAAAACATAGGAATACTAAGTACTATTTGCCCTCGTTATTATATTTCTAACTAACCCGCTGAATTTCTGTATTTAACCATCACATAAGTTAGACAACTTTTTCACTCTTTTAGGTTTAATTTTCAAAATAGTCTGACCTGATTAGGAAGGGGATGCTGGGGGTGGAAAGGGAGACGTTTATTGTTTAGAAAGTCTAATTATTTATCTTTTGTTTTAAAAAAAATAAGGGAATAAGAAAAGAAGCCTACAAGCTATGCGATGTCTTCACAAAACAGCCTCCCAGCGTATGTGTGAATGAAAATACCATTTCCTTCTCTCTCGGACTCACTAATAATTCATATCGTCCTTCTCCTTCTTTAGTACATCCGGAGGGGTTCTTTCAACAAGTGAAGTGAAGAAAGAAAAAAATTTGTCGAGCAGTTTCCGAGCAAGGGAAACGGGCTGTCACTACTTTAGGATATAAATTAATGGACATTTGAATTGGTGGCTTTAGGCATTTCGTGAATGGTGGCTTGGTGTAGCGTTGATTAGGCCTAACCACTGGTTCACACAACGAGCATGAGCTGTGTTCACGTTCCTCAAATATTTATTTCAACTCATAACTAATTAATCCACTTATATTCTTTCAAGATTTTCTGATCGTCACAGCTTCGAACGAGTTTGGTGTTTCCGCTTGAGACTAATATTATATATATATATATTTTTTTACAAAATAGGAGCAGTTTTAAAGGTCAAATAATTTTTACTTTTTAAAATTTACTTTTAATGTTTTGAGTTTTAACAAAACCCAGTTAGGGTTTTTTATGTTCTTCAGAAACAATATTTAAAGTAAATATATTTTCTTTGTTTAGAAAAGTAATTAACATCAAACTACCCTTTGTAAAACACAATTATAATTTTGTTTTCACATATTGACTTAATTTATAAATATCTGTAGAAATCAACGTTCGCTTTGCTAAGTTCTTTAAAATTAATGGGTCAAACTAATCATTGTGTTATTTAATGTAAAAGCATTTAAATTGTTTTATTTACTCTTACCTAAATGAGTGTCTTAAGTTAGTGATTAAATTAAAAATAATAAATATACCGAGATTCGCATGAAAAATCTATTATTTATTTTTGTGTGCGTTAATTCCACAATATCTCGGTTAGTAAATATTGGATAAAATACAATAATAAAGAGCACGTTAACTATTATCAAAAGTTGCAAACTATTCCATCGATGTCTGTGCTGGTTGTGTTTCATTTAACACAGTTAGGGTATACCGCCTTTGCGCCAGTTTGTTTTAAACAAACAAAAAATATAAAAACAATACCATCCCACCTACATAAATGATCATAATATTTGTACAAAAGTACTTTTTTAGAAATTGTAATACTATTGAGATGAATACTTTTACCAAATATAATGTGAATGCTTAGTTAGTTGCTTAGAAGCTTCCATGTTATTCTAAGTCGACTTAAATAATGTTAAGTTGAAATTTTGTTTAAATTTCCTGAACACAAACAAGCAAATCTTTGCATAACGAGTATTCTGCCTGCACTTTGTATGACACACTTTGTATAGCATTCATTAAAACTGGCTCATTTTGTGAATCCTTCCTCGGTTCATTTAACTTTGATTGATTTGTTTTTGTAAGGTTTGTGTAGGCTGTTTTTAGTTTTCCTAGTTGTTGGACTATCTTTTTGTATTATGTTTGTAAGGAAATGGATTAGTAAAATATTTGATTTGATTTAGTCTATTTACGAAACACATTTGAACTCTTATCGTTAGAATCTATTGTTTTTGATTATATGTATCTTCCGTCAGTATGTTTGTCTGCCCCACTAGTTATCAACGAATTTTTTTGGTACGTGAGCCAAGCGATAACATCTGTTTATTCTTATCAGGTTCGATTTCGACTATACGTTCCAACTGCTTTATGAAAATTTATCCGAAAGCTGATATTTTACTAACTAGACAAACTACATAAGGGCATAGTTCTGGTGAATTCAGTTGATTTAAAAAAAAATACGAGTAATTATTATTTATAGCAGGTTATCTGAGTAGAGTATGTAATTCATTTTGTTAAGTAGGCCTAAATGTTAGTTTTTCAACCAAAATTACTTGTATTCATTTATAAACTCCAATTGGGACTTTAAAGTTAACAATTCCTTTCAATATTCATTTGAAGATAGACACTGGTTCAATAAAACGATACGTTACCTATTGCCTAATATTTGGACTGTGGCCTTTCTCGTACTACCGATTCGTAAAAATATATTCAACTGGTACTTTTATAAATAATTACTAACAAAATTGTTTAGTTTTGTATTTTCCACTCTTAATTAGGTTCAAACAATTTACAGAATGAATTTACTTAGTTTACAATTATATTTAATCTGCCATCTACGTCTAGGCGACATCACCTTCGCGACAAGTGTTTATAGTCAAATTAACCTAACCTTGACACGATTGCAGCGCTGCGAAGGAAAATTACGGAAAATTCGTGAGACGTACCGTGTGCCAGTAACACACATAAAGATGGCGAATATTGGCGGAGACGGACTAAAATAACGGTGTTTCTCGGATTCCCACGGTTTTAAAGTTAATTTGTATCCGAATGACACCGTGGTAGGACTGTACACGTACTCACTCCGTCAATAATTGAGGCATCGCTGCACCTACGCCGGATTGGGTGTATTTATCATTTAAAGTTCATTGTATAGTGCGTGACTTTTTTTGTCTTTGCTACCGTCATCTGCAACGTAAATAAATAATAAAATTTACATTTTATTTCTTTGCGATATCACAATTTGAAAAACTAATACTCAATCCAAATTTAAAAAGCGAGTGTGCCTTTAAGAGCTCTTAATATTTAAATTATTCTTACAAAAAACGAAATCACAAATTAATATTTTGGCTCTTTCGCAGAACCTTTTTTTTTAAATAACTAACATATTTTACGGTTTTCATTAAAGAACTTGTTTTACTTATCGCACTCTAAACTACGTGTTATATTGAGAGACGTAAACTGACCACAGAATGCGTTAATGTTAAAAATATTTATAATTCGTTCACTATTTATGACTACACAAATAATGGTAGTAAATTTAACGAAGTATTAAAACTGGTTCATTTGTATGCAACGTGCAGTGCGTGGTAATATCAGTGGTAAAAACGCGCATTTACGGTGATCTTATGGTGAAAATTGTGTGCTGCAGCAAAGTCTCGTTAATGGTATCGTTAAATATAAACATTTTATTGTTTTAATTGTTTGTCTTACGTAAAAAAAATTGAGATTTAAAAATGTTTACATTATGTAAAATGTTTATAGCAAATTTTAGGCGAAAACACTTAGTATTTTTGTTACTTCCTAAAAAATGTTTACTTTATGGAGCAAAAACATGTGACTATGGATGAGAACTGAAAAAGTAAATTTTATTTTAGATAAATAATGTTATTTAACTATTGCATACATTATGTGGCAGTTAATCCGTACTCCTTTCTATTTCCGGAAACGAGATAAATTCAATTTCAGTTTTGGTACGCAGTAAAACTGGTAATAAATTTCCAATTGACAATATACAGTCACATAGTTTTTAAATGTGAATATTAGAGTTTATTTAGCTAAAAGATTATTTTATACTTCCTGTAACAAGTCCGTAATCTAATTGTAAAATCAATTTCTGTTTGTTAAATTACTTCGATTATCTAATTTAGAATTTTTTCATACAGTTTTTCTCAGTTACCTTCGTAATAAACAGTACTTTCATCATTTATTATTCTGTTTTTTTTTTTTTTTTTTTTTTTTTTTTTATAAAAAAACCGATGATATTGGAATTGAAAATAAAAATATGAGTTAAATTGGCAATTTGCAAACGAGAGTTATGAGTTCTATCATTATTTTTAAGTACGTCTTGTTATAAAAACACTATCCAATTAGTTCCGTAAATGTTTGCGTTTGTTATTCGATTGATTAATTTGTTTCGGTTTGTTAATTTAGTTAGAAAATAATAATATTTGAACAAAAAAAGTTATTTAATTTTTAACTTTTAATAAAAAATAAATGTAATATAAAACTACATTGCGGTACATTTGTCAGAAATTAATTAATAAACCTGACTTTACTTTAAATATGTTTTCACTTTAATTTTGTTTTCGTCCAAACGTTATAAAACTCAAGATAAGGACAACATCGTTAGTGTTATTCACAGGTGTTCTATAGTTGTTGGTAAACACGACAAATTGTCGTATTGGGTTATGAACTATTTGAGTTATGTAATAAATGTAATTGACATATTGTTGGATCATGCTCGTGTATTGAACGAATTCACTTTGTTACGTAATTAAAATGAAAACCTATGTACGTAATATATTTTGAAAACAAAATAATATTTTATTTTAAAATAATAATACAAAAGTCGAATAAAAAGTAAATAAGAATAGTCGAAAGTACGTAAAACAAATGTTTAAACATCACTTATAAATTTAAATGTTACTTAATTTTTATTCTATATTTTAAATTTTGTTCCTCCAAAAAGTAACCTCGAATATTAAATAAAGAATACTATCAGTATCACATAGATTTTATAAAATTATACTGTATTTTAATTATATATTTTTATTAGAAATAGACATTTTGTAATCTACTATACTCTTTTTAAATGTGTACCGTGTACATGAGTGGGCATTTCTTGAAAATAGTTTCATCAATTTCGATAGGTAGCAGCACATTTGTAACACACATACTAGAGGTTCTCATGTAAGCGTATTACACGCTATTTAAAACAATCGCTTTATCTTTTGTACAATAAAATATACGACAAAGTTTCAGAAAATATTGTCTAGCGTTTGTAGCTGACGTGCCCTGACTTGGTCTACTTTGTCCCGGAGCCACAGCTTGACTTTGATCGTAAATCGGGCTAATTTGACGGATGAACCCTGAGACACCTTGAGCTAGGCGCGGCCACCACTATCTCAGCCTCATATTTCTAAAAAAAAAGAACACTGCACCCCTTTTATTTCTAGGAATCATGCGATCCGTACATTTCACCCTCCCCTACCCGTCTCGCGCCAATATCGCCGCACCGACGTCAATTTATTGCTGTTTAATTTTGTCGTTCTTTTATTTAAATGCTGTTGTTCCCCTCAAAGTGCTTTTTGTTTAACTTTGCAAGTTATATAATGCTTATTCAGACCGACTTTAGTAATCGGCCAATCACTTGAAGGTAATTTATATGTTTATACGACCCATTGTTTGTAATATTTAACAAAATAAAATAAGAAAATCAAAGGCTTTCTTTACAACATTTCAAAATTCTTCTATGTATGCTCTTGCGAAAACAATACAAACTTTAATTTTATTATTTTAAATGCTTTATTTATTTCATATTGAGTACAACAATTGAGTAGTAAATGACTGGTGGGTGTAGCTAAATTATGTTTAGTATATTTTATTCCATATATTTCAATTGCCCAGTGCTCGTTGACAGATTTTATCAATTAAGTTTTTCGTGTGAATGGTAAACTGGTTATAATGTACTGTGGACATTATTAATCAGAAAATTGCAAATCGTCACAAAACTAGATTATTTCTATATAGTGAATAAAACGTATGTCTGTCATAACTCCTTAAACGTCTAGGCAACAACAACCTTCATCTTACTTATTATTTGCTTACCATTTCGCTTAAACGTTAAACAATTGCTTTTAAGATAAATGGACTAAGAATCCAGTTCCGTGTCAGCAAGCTGAATTATTATGGTGGAGTAAACAAAATGAGGACTTGTCAAGATTTTGAAGAAATGGCAAAACCGTGGGAAGTTGGACATCGACATGTTTTGGTAACATTTTCTTAACTTACAGGCCTATACAATTTGAATATTCTGTTATGTTTTTTTAAAGTTCAATTCGGCCTACTTCTTCTCCACATCTCTGACTTTACTTTTCACCTCATACAGTTTTGTCTTCAATCCTACAATTAGGAAATTAGAAACTAAGACTTTTTTTTAAACCCTTAATATTGAAAAGCGTATCAACATAATGGAACGAATAAATATGGCTTTTTATAATTTTGTTTTGCTTTATTTATTTAATGTCTCTCAGGCGTTGCTTTCCTATTTGGTTAGTTATTATAAAGTGTTTTGGTATTTATATTAGGTTGATTGAATTACTCGTAGTATATATTGAATTTCAAATAAATAGAATCACTGAGAATAACTGGTATGTGATACCCAACTGAGGAAACGTCAAGTAAATTAAACACGGAAACTTGAAATAAAAATCCTTTTCAATGCTCCATCTGATAGCCTTCTCATTTTTGTTGCGGGTATTAAAAGCCACCCAAGACGATAACAGGGGTGTGAATCGTACAATCCACGAATCTACACTTACAATACCATTGTGGCCTCCCCTCTACCTCTAATTGACTGTCTATCCCTCTTATTATTACTATATATATTGCACACATCATAGGACGATTAGCCACCCTTATTTGTAGGCTTATAGTATGTTTATTTTATCAATGGACGAGGGGTTGAGGGATGGACTCGCGTTATGAATATATATGTGTTGATATATGAATGAGGGTAAATTGACTTTGTGATTTAATAAGGGTAAATATAAGAGTGGGTTTGTAGTGGAGTGGGGGCAGAAGCAAATCAAAACCTAAGAGAAATTTTGAGTTAAATATGCCAATATTGACTGATTGTTAGCCTTGGTTTATTTCTAGCCTTATTTAAACAAAATTAATAGTATTTATTTAAAAGGGATTTATACAATATTCTCGATTTCATAATTTACAGTAAGCAGTTGTGGAAAACTATTTGACTGTTAAATAATAGAAGAATCAAAGTAGTCAATCCGGAGTAAAAAGTACAGTACTACATAATGGCTACATAATAGATCATTTTTATAACTTTATGTTGACCGAGTGGACTTGTAGAATAAAATCTTAAGGATTTTGTAATAATAGAAATGGAAAGTTAGAAATAGTTTTTACAAAATAGGTCAATACTACATCGACTATGTATGATTCAGCCATTACGCGATTACCTATAACTCAGATTAACCGTCCTTTATAATTTACTACAAGGTTTCATATTTTATTGAGTATACAAATCAACTTTGCTCATATATTTGCTTGAAATATTCGCTGATAGGAAACCTAAAGTTAAATAAAAACTCCGCGAACCGTAAACAAACAAACAGAAAGGTAACAAACAGAGTTGAACGTTGAAGCAAGAGAAGTGGACAAAAGCAGGATTAGGTTTAGCCCCAGTACAAAGCAGTTGCCCAGCCGAGAAGAAATCCCGGAGCTTGTATACTGTGTAGTAGCACTTGTTCTTTGCAGTAAATAAAGAAATATGAACATTTCAGTCAGACGAATACGACAACAGAGGGCACTTGTGCGAAGAATATTTGCAAAATGTTTGATTTATTGTAACGACTGAACTTTTAGCATGAAAACTAATATTTGAACTGACTCTTGTAATAATAAACAAGTAATTGTTAAACAGTTCTAATTTTGCATAAATATCTAAAGCGTTTCTACTGTTTTACTAAATATATTGTTATTATTTTGTTAATATATAAATATGTGAACATATCGAAGAAGGTGGAAAATTGCCTTTAAACTCTAATTTATTTGTTCGTTTATATACAACAACAAAACGAGTAAGCCTATGCAAGTAAAATGGGCTCTTGTAGCCTATACTTTTCTAAAATTATAATTAGTATACTGTATTCTGTGACAAATTCGTTTACAACTTAACAGAATTTCAATAGAAACAAGTGGATCTTTAGAAGGTGATACCATCTCAATTCGATTGATATACAGGGTTAGTTAAAAGTCTGGAGACACCCCCTTAACTCTCCACCGAGCATTGATAGAAAATCCAAACCCGGGGTTGTTTATAGGTCATAAAAGCACACTTCCCCATGCATAGGGCAACGTTGCCCACCAACTCAAAATCGGAATTTTTGCGGGCTACTCAATATTTTTAAATGGGAAGTATAGTCATGTGATACCTCATTTTAAAGGTGTCTATTTAAGACTAGAAAATGACATAAACAACATTTTTTAAGATGGAGGAGTAAAAATAAAATTTACGAAATCGATTTGGAAGCAATTTTTTACGTCAAGCAATTTGAAATAAACATTTTTTGTCTCTTGAAATTTTGTCTAAAAACTCTTCCTTTTCGAGATATTAGCAACTTTATGTCGATGTATTTCAACACGTTTAGGGCCGCTATTTTGTTTTGGGTAGTCCGATTTTTATTTTATTTATGTCATTTTCCTAGTCTTAAATAGACCTTTCTTTAAAATGAGGTATCACATGACCATACTTCCCATTTAAAAATATTGAGTAGCCCCCAAAAATTCCGATTTTGAGTTGGGGGGCAACGTTGCCCTATGCATGGGGAAGTGTGCTTTTATGACCTATAAACAACCCCCGGGTTTGGATTTTCTATCAATGCTCGGTGGAGAGTTAAGGTGGTGTCTCCATACTTTTAACTAACCCTGTATAGTAAAGCTAATCAAACTTGCACAATTTTCAAGTTAAATACGTTAATCTTTCTAAAATTTTAGGTTATACACTCATTTACATATAATTTAAAAGAACACGCTAACGGAAATGGGGATTTACACAAATAATAATGGAATTGCAATGATATTTTGTATAAATACAGATTTTTGTAGAAAAACACCAAATCCAACAGTAAATGAATGCAAGTTCAAAATTATTCGTATTGGCAATATATATTTATTATTATCAGACGATGATGATCGCTCAGGTTTTTTGAGACTTCTGAGCTCCATTTCAGGAAGATGCAATTGTTAATTTTATATTTAAACGACTTCAGTGTTTTACGAAATCGTGGACAACGACGAAGCCATTCTATCAACATTAAGTAAAAGGTAGTTTCAAATTGGTGTAAACAATATTTAACTAGGATTTAAATAGGTTGATTCATAATCATTTTTACATTTATCACCATAGCAACCAGTTGTACACAATAACAGATAAAACAGCTGATTAAACTGCTACAGCTATAGTGATGACATTTTTACCACATCTTTAGTATCTTATAATGCAACTTTTTGGGTGTTTATTCCTCTAGGAAAAATACAAGAGTAGGCCCTATAAATTAAATGTTGTAATCACAAATTTATTTTATTTATAACTTTTAGTAGCAAGAATATGACTATACCCAAAAAGTTAGTACTTTTTGTCTACTTTAAAACAGTATATCAAACGGCCAAATTGGTTCAGTAATAAAAAAGTTATAAAATATTTAAGAAAACATATTTTTGCCTAAAAAACATCAAACATCACAAAATGGTACGTAAACAAATTTTTTCGCCCAATTCCTATAAGTGTAAACAATTTTTTAGGTTCCAATGAATATTAAAAAAAAAAAATGGTTCATAATTAAAAAGGCCTATTATAGAAAATCCTTATTTTCAGTAAGGAATCCCCTTAAGGGTCTGCTCCAGTAAAAATAAAATGGATTTTTATCCCATAAGAGCAATGTTAAATTTCAAACCATTTATTTCGTTTACTTTTTATCATAAAATTGTTTGCAAGGTCTCATTTTAAGCACAGTCACAATACGCATCCGTCTTGCAATTTACATTTTTTTAAATTTCTTTCATTTGTCAAGTAACTGACATTTAGTAAGTACAAAGTTTGAATTTTTTTCCTAACTCAATAAAAAATTTATAATTAAAAATAATTTGCAAGAAAGATCCGAAATTTTATAAAGAATATTCAGTTTTTTTTTTCAACACTTAATTACAAAAAAAAGACTTATACAATGGTTTGAAATGAGGCAATGTCAAAGCGTTCAGCTGCAAGAAATTGCACTGTTTAGATAGGGAACAGTGATACCTGTTGCTTTCTCGTTTACTGGAAGGATCTGCTGTAGTGGCGACCATCTTGGATTTTGATCCGATAAGAGCAATGTTAAATTTCAAACCATTTATTTCGTTCATTTTTTATCATAAAATTGTTTGCAAGGTCTCATTTTAAGCACAGTCACAATACGCATCCGTTTTGCAATTTACATTTTTTTTAAATGTTTTTGATTTGTTATGTAATTGACATTTTGTAAATGCAAAGTTTGAATTTTTTTCCTAACACAATAAAAAAGTACAATGAAAAATAATTTGCAAGCCGGATCCGAAATTTTATAAAGAATATTTAGGTGTTTTTTCAACACTCGATTACAAAAGATAGACTTATAAAATAGTTTGAAATGAGGCAATGTCAAAGCGTTCAGCTGCAAGAAATTGCACTGTTTAGATAGGGATATAGTGAGAAGCTATTGCGTTTTCGGTTGCTTTCTCGTTTACTGGAGCAGACCCTTAAGGCAAATATATACTGTATTACTGTTTTAGCCAATTTCGTTGTTGCGCAACAACCCGTAAACAACCCGGGTTAAACTAGGTGTAAATATTCGTATAACTTTTAGCGCAATAAATAAATTAAGCATTTTTCTTTAACCTAGAACTTATTATGTTCCTATATAATAAAATCAACTACTAGTTCCATTTGTTTTGAAACTCATTATTTTCCTAAACACACTGCTAAATTTGGCTCTACATCCCCTTGTAACAATTTGTAAATTATAATACTTAGCAATATTATGATTAAGAAAATTAATGTAATTGCAAGTAATTTATCCGAGAAAATATCAATCGCAGATTAATGTGCGGGAACATTGAAACTAACGTCATGCAACGATATAAGAAATAATAATTTAAAAGAGGTAACGCGTAAATTGAAATACCTGCAATTCATACTGTGCTCTCATTTTCAGCCCATATGTTTTCTCATTTACGTTAAATAATGCGTGAAATTGCGTAGCATACCTGCCAGGAACAATGTCTAAGCTACGCGCTGTTTGTGACACATGTCCTAAACCGACCGGAAGAGGGGGAGATGCGTTTCGAGAATTAAATCTTCCTTTCTCTGGAAGGCTGTAATGTTATACCCATGTCCTTGGGATAAGTTTAACTAGCAAGGCTGCAATGAATGGGCATCAGTGTTTGTTTGGATGGTAATTGGGTATTTACTATATTTTAAGTATGACTTAACGGAATTACAAGTTTGTAGTTTATGTTATAGTATTGATTGTACGTATAACTAGTACTAGTAACGGGTGTGGGTAACCGGTAAAATTAACGGATTCAGGTAACGGGTAAAGTTAACGGATACATGTAACGGGTGTAGGTAACGGGTACAGGTATCGGCTACAGGTATCGGGTACAGGTAACGGGTACAGGTAACGGGTACAGGTAAAGGGTACAATACGTATCTACACCAAGAAAGTGACAATTCATGGATTGTTCAGTTGCAAACTCGTTTATTAGTTCCAAGAAAGAACCTTAAAGAGAACGGCAGGTTAAAAAGACAAAAACACGGTATTGAGTTTTCGTTGACTGCAATTTGGCAATAATAATTTTATTTTAATTCCTTTAATTGTATTAATTTAAAATTAGATTTGTTCGAACAGAAATTGAGTATACGTCTAATTTTAATTACATTACAAGTGAAACAACATGGACCAAGACCGACATTTGAACCCGGGACATTTTCGATTCCATCGTAACGTTCTACCAACTGAACCACCTGATCACTCCAGATATTGGTCGATGTTATCTAACTTGTACGGTTTTACTGCAATTATTGAACTGTCAGAGTGGCTCAGTTGGTAGAGCGTTACGGCGGAATCGTAAAGGTCCCCGGTTCAAATCCCGGTCTTGGTCCATGTTTTTTCACTTGTAATTATTACCTAATTGTTTATAAAATTATTTTGCAGTTATAAAATTAAAATTTCAATAGGCCTAGAGTGCTTTGATAATATAACTTTGATATTATAATGGTTTGATGCTAAAAGGAAAACTAAGAGGTTGTGTTCCGCTTTGTATTGTTCCCAAAATTATGATGTGTATGCCAACAGTTGTTCAAACATGCACAAACGGAAATATACAAAAACTGTCTTAATTGACCGAGCGAAGCGAGGCCATCGTTTTAACTCGACCGTTCGGCATTTCGTCTGTGTGTGTCTGTCTGTCTCACGATTACGGCCAAACGCCTTGACCGATTTTGATGATTTTTTGCACGAGTGTTCCTTATTCCTAGGCCGAGCCATGTATATATACGGTTTTTTCCATTTTTCATTTTTAACCCCTTGAATAAAATAAAAATGGCGGCCGGACCGTTTCTCTCAGTGCAAGCTTTTTTCCAAAGCCAGTTTGTGGCTTCACCGTAGGTCGAATTAAAAAACTAATAACATTTTGCGAATTAGCAAATTAAATTTTCAACAAAATTGTATTCTTGATTTTTTCCGTATCTCTAACGGTAAGCTCACAAAATGGCCATAAACTTCAAATTTGTTAAAAATCGTCCAAGTTTTTGTATTTCAACCATGTTCTTATAAGTTTATTCTAAACCAATTCAAAAGTGTTCCATAGCTTTTTTGTGATAAAGGTTCAAAAAATGTATATATGCCTGTAAAAAAATGATTGAAGTAATATTAACAAAGTTATTAGCTCAAAAAACAAGCATGTTCAGTAACGAAAGGAAAAGGTTCAACTTTTGGCTTAGATAAAAAGTAGTACAAATTTTTTGAAATTTTTTTCATAAATGTAAAAAAGTTACGTAATTTAGTTCTAAATAGAACTGTATAAAAATATTTATCAATTTCAAATTTCTTATTTGGAAACACCAGTTTTTATGTTCCTACTACAAGACTGCTATCAAAACTAGGCCTGTTTTGAATAGTAATTTATGAATATATATATCCTTTGCCCAAAAATGACATATTATTACAAGAAAGTGTAGAGGATAAATCAAAGAATTGAACTGTATACTTGTAAATTATTATTTTATAAAAGTATTTGACTTAGCTTTACTTGAATTACAAAATGAGATGAAACAAATGAAACCTCGCGGCAATAAAGGACATACAAAAAATGACCGTTGGACAGCGTGGAAGTGTTGGTACATGGGTTGAGATCACTATCACGACGCTTTAACATCCTTTGTTTTTATTATTTCTAATATTGGAATATGATATGGAGCTGTAAATACATTGTTAAGTTTTAGTTATTTAAGTATATAAATATTTAATTATATGTTTTCCCTCAATAACGCGATATTTTTAGCTACCTTACGCATTATTAACCTAAATAAAACACAATGCCCCCTAAAAGAAAATCTTTAGCAGTTAAAGTACAAAAAAAGAAAAAAATGATAACTAGAAACCCCGGAATCGCGGGATTTGCAAAATAATGTTTCACTGGCTAAGCCACTTCCTTACTGGCACACTATTTTTAACCTAAGCTCAAAACCACATTTGTTATTTCAACGAACGTAGTCTACTGTTCACAGAACTACTAGTATAATAATAAGAGTAGAAACTCAACATAAAAATAAAATTCAAGTCGCAACCAAATTCAGACATAGTCATACAATTAAAGCGATTTGGTTGTATTAATTATTTTGTTTAAGGTCCACTATGACAATGCAGTGTCCTATTTTTGCAGAGTTTTAGCAGCAATACCCATGGCACCGTAGTCAATAATAAGATAAACTGTTTGAGACCGAGGGTAGCGCCACCTACTGAGAGAGCCAAGGGTGTGGTTGACGAAATACACATGGCTTCGGACTAACATCGCATTAACATATTTATGCCTTCAATTCCCCGCGGGTTTTATGCCAGAATTAATCTGTACTTTCATTAATTTTATATTTAGTGTCGTAACTTGAAACCAGTTGTTATTGGATGTTAATTTAGTTTTCTTTACTTCTGTAATGTCGGAACCGGTTGCAAAGTATATAGGCTACTGTATTTCCATATTTGTATATTACAGTACAGTATTTTCTTCTTATCTATTACTTCAGTTAACAAATGGCAACCTATACTTAAACTACTTTGACTTGAAGAAAGTTGATAAGTTAATTAAATGTGGGGTGAATAAAGTATAAAAGTGAAATAAACACATTAATTCAATGCCAAATATATTATAACATTACGGAATATGTGTACCTTGTATCTCGCTTAGAAGTATATTGATGTCTTTTTTGTGGTCTTTGAAGGCGAATGGTTTTCTTTTTTTTGCATTTATTTGTTTAATTTTTTAAAGATCTTTATACTTATCAGCTATTATTTGTGTAAACAAAGGGGAAATTCACAATTGTAAATTTTATAAACTAGCAGACTGTGATAAATCTGGTTTAAAATAAGCATTGTCAAATGTTTACACAAATTGTACTACATAATCGTCACTAGAATTATCGTTTGTGGTTTATTTTTATTTATGCAAGAACATTTCTTTTAATTGTCGTTTGGTGACGTCGCAGAAGTTGTTCACAAAGTTTTAACAGAAACATTTAGTAGATATAATTTCGATTTATTTATTTTTTTATAGTATATAATCAGTATAAAACAATTTTTATAATAGCTAACCTCTTCAATTAAGGACAAGATGTGCTTGTAAAGTTTTAGTGTGTTAGAAAATGCTATTAAAATAATATAGTACTTTTTAACTCGCAGAACTATCGAAACAATTAAAAAATTTAAGTTGTGTACATCTGAAAGAAAGAAAATATCCGAACTATAGTGGGACTTTGTTTACATTAATTTTCTTATGAACACTTTGTTTATATTTACTTATTTTTGCCCGTCTGGATAAAAGTATTTTCTAACTTTAATTTTCTTTCGTTTACTAGATTAATTATTATTATATTATAAACTAATGTTGTTATTAATATAACTCTTACCTGTATGTATTTGTTTTTGTTTTATTTTGAAAAATTGTTGTATCAACCAGTTGTTAATCGTTGATATTCTCTATGCTTTTAGATGATAAAATAAAAACCTACGCTAGACATAAAACGAATACTTCGGGCTTTCGGAATAATTTTTTTTTTTCTTAATAATCTTGAAGACAATTTGCCCCTAAGGAAAAACTAAAACAATCACAGATCAGAAATTAACGTTTATTTTTTTATGGTTTTGTGAAACTAAATCTCAATGTTGGTATAATGTTTTCCGAAACAGAGTACTAACAGAAGCTGGCCGATGTATCAGAGCATCTGAGGATATAAATAATGTAGAACCGACCTTCCGCCACGTGTTCCAGTAAACACATAATATCTATAAAAGTTTAGACGTATTACATCTGTGTTTGCCCCCTCCTCCCAGAGCTATTCCTGGTTACAAACACTTCCCCCTAAAATCAAAACAAAATTAGAATTTTCTCTCTGTACAAAACTTCTAGCCTAATGATGTAATAATTTTACAAATAAAACGTTTCTAATTATTATTATTTATCGTATAAAATAATAATTTACCTACATTCAGACAAATTATTTGGTTATAGTTGTTTAGTATAAAATAAGAAGTTGTTGACTTTATTAAGGGGGGGGGGGGATACCCTGTCCGTCATATTGAATCTGATTCCCATAAGAGCACTGCTACAGTATAAGTCATTTATTCAGTTAATTCGTGGAACGAATTAAAAAAATTGGTGTCATTTTGAAGTACTGTCATAATGCGGATGTTGATTGGGGAATACATTTTCAAAAACCGTTTTATTGTTTTCATAAACGTGTGATATAAATAGTAAAAAATAGTGAACTTTATTAATTCTTTACTCAGTTATAAAAAGAGATATTGCTAAAAACCTTAGAAATAAACACCCACTATCTAGTATAACAGAAAAATATGCTTAAACGTGAAGGTATGGTTAGGTTATTTTAACATTGAAATTTGTAGCCAACTTCGCCGTTTTGAATTTAGAGACCTCAGCCTTAAATAGCCATTGAGTTAATAGGTAAAATCGTAATTCACTTATGAGTTAATATGACCCCTTCAGAGATGAAAATATGTCAGAAATACAAGTTTTTCAAACTTAACATCACACCCATGAGAATGGTTCTATTATTTTTCTTTTCTATTTCTGTACTAATATTATAAAGAGGTAAAATTTGTGTATATGTAGGGGGTAATCTCTGGAACTACTGAACCGATTGAAAAAATAGTTTCATTAATAAAAAGCTACACTACCCCTGAGTAACATAGACTACAATTCATTTTGATAAAAACATTTTTTATTTCAATATTTGAAAAATTTAATGGGAAAAAATTCTTATGTTAGGCCTAGACTGATTGTATTTACGTTTATTACTATAGCAACCAATTGAATAAAATAACAGATAAAACAGCTGTTTGCTCTAATATTGCCATAAGTGTGGACTTGCTGATTTTAACCTTTATTATACCTGCTGTTATAAAATATACGAAATAATTTGATCTGAACATTCAACATAATTTACCGTCTTTTTAGCTTTTGGGTTATTATTAATCGTACACCTTAATTATAAGCAAAACATATCATGATTATGTGTATAAAAGGTTCCAAAGGAGTTGGCGTGCGGAGCACGCAGGGGTTTCCCCTAGTTGAGTTAATAAAATTGAAATCGTAATTCACTTATGAATTAATATGACCCCTTCAGAGATTAAAATATGTCATAAATAAAAAAAAATTCAAACTCAACATCACGACTATGAATGGTTCTATTATTTTTCGTTTCTAAGATAAAATCTGTAAAACTATTTCTACATACAGTATCTCATCTAAAGTGTACCAATAGCAAACGTTTTAACTCTTTATCTTACAGCTTACACTTAATGGTCTCGACTCTTACGTTGGTAAATTTTATTCTGTGTATTTTTGTAGTAGTAAAATTTTGCAATATAGCGCCCAACATGAAAGTTTTTTGTTTAAGCCTCCTGTATGTTATGATGATTTTGGAAAGTAAATGTAATTTTAATCCTTTTTAGTAATTGTGCTTTGTCATAAACGTAACCGTTTAGCCGATACAACCGTAAAGAAACTGATATTTATTTATATTATTGCATGCCTTTCGGTTTACTTGTAACTCATTTGTTACTAGCGCTACAGTGGCGTTTGTCGTTACATATTTAAACACTCCGCATACATTAGCACATTCTGGTAGCGATCGAATGATCTTCCAATCTGTTACGTGTATAGCCTATGGCCGATAGTGTGACTAGCGCATGCGCCAGGAATATACCCAGGTAATTACTCTTCTAATCCATTACCATGTAAAAGAAGTACACTACCAGCTCTACCATAAACCCTATGCCGGTAAAATCTCAGATCATCGACCTATCGACTTATTAACTCTGCGAGACATGTTTCTTTGTGTGTATTGCAGAAGCCAGAAGCACATTAGTATCCGCCGACCTCCTCGACACCGCCGACCATATCACACGGAACCAATCGATACTGTTTACCGTCCTGCTGGACATTCATATTTCCCATTCGACCGAAGCGGCACAACCGGCTTAATACACAGTCGTACCAACTGTTTAGATTGATTTTCCTCGTAGATAATTTGTAACAAAACGACGATACAGGTTCCCACACATTAAGTGTTTGTTACCCTCCTCGCCGTCTAACCTCTTAGGCCGTTAACGGGGAAAGACACGCTGGGAGAAACTGGGAGCGAAAACATAGTTAATCTATAACACTAGTAACTGACGAAATGTGTATTTAAAATAAATGTTCACTTAATTTGTGAACCAGTGAGAAATATGTCTAGTTTCGGGAAAATATCAAGATCGCAGGTAAGATATTCGGCCAAGAATACGTTTATTATCTGACATGTTTCAATTACAAAGTCGTCATACAACTTATTGGTTAGGCTATAGCACAAGTGTCACTGAGGATGACAAGGTATAATTAAAACGCATTACCAATAAACGTATTACAGCAAGAATTTTTGTTCGTATTCTTATTATTTATCCATAAAAGTGTTTTGTTTGAGGTAAATTAAATCATTCGGAATAATTAATACTAGCTGACCCGTGCGAATATTTCGCAAGTTAGGAGTACTTACCTAGTTTAAAACATTGATTTAATTAATTAAATTACGTTTATTTATTTTACGTTGGTTTAATTAGATTGATTTGTGTGATAGATTACACTTGCATGTATAGAATGTAAACAATATAACAGCTGTCATGTTAGTTAAACAGATTGTTAATAGATGGCGCCTTTCATTAGGGACCCATATGAAGTATATAAAATTTTGTAAAGAAAACTTCAATTTTAAGCTGTTTGTCTATTTTTTGTCAATAGCGGGAAAAATAAGCTTTAAAATGATGCTTGAACAATTAATTTTGATGAAGAATTAAGGGAGATATGTATAGCTTAGCCACAAAAAAACACCTTTGAGAAATAATATATAAGGGTAATATACTAATTATATTAAACCTGTCTATACAAATGGCCAATCGAATGAGTTTTATGTTAAATGCCTTACAGACACTTTAGACGTCAAAATAAATGTATTACTCAATTACTGAAACAATTATATCGAATACACAACTCACTGTATTACAAAATCTATGTGTAAGGTTAAGCATTCTATTTTAAAGTTTTGTCTCGTATGTATGCCGTTGTGGTCGGGCCACTTCTCGACATTTCATTTTTATATTGTTTCTTTTTTCTATAAAATCCCAATTCAACTCAGGAAAACGGAAGTGGTTACCGTAAATTGAGATTTCCTTCCACGACTCCGTTTTATGGGCCAAACGACACAACCCGAGAAGAAATAATATACGACATGCGTGCCATCCATAAACTCTAGACAATAGGACCGAATGGACACGATTCCACTTCTAGTTTTATGGGTTTCCAAGTTTAGTTGCCGCATCTAAGTGGAAATAATTATGAGATTACATGGTGAGCTTCACACAAACTGAAAATAAAAACACTATTACGAGATTACATGCTAGTTTTGAAGTGAAAATGAAAACAAATTTCAGTTGTAGTTTGTGTTTTTATTTTGTCCGATGGTAAAGAAAGAGTTGGATCAGTGTTTGTGTTGAACACGTCGACTTATGGCAGAAGCGTTTTCTGTTTAGAGATGAAGTGACTAAATAAATGATTCTTTTACAACTCAATAATTTCTGAAACATAAATAAATAAACGCTTTTAAAATTTAAAAAGAAAAAAGAATATAAAACAAATCGAAACAACAGTTTATTAAAATGTTAATGAAACGCACTATCCTCCTCGTCTATTCATGAACTATAATGTAAAATAAACTGTAATACAGTATTACACTAAACTAAATAAAAATCAAGACAAATAATAGACTATATATAGCCAAGTTTTAAATGTGCCATATTTGTTCCAATTTTTGTTTACGTTCGGAATAAATAAGAAAACAGTCGCGGGACTGTCGACAAAAGGGAAAACTGTAATGAATATAAATCGTTGGTCATATTTGGTTTAATCTGAAATTTGATTATTCGAACACTACCATGTAAACTCTTTTAACATAACTTACGAAATGAGGAAGCACAATGTCCATTTCAGAGGTATAAAAAAATCCCTCTGAAACCTCTTGGTAAAGTAAACTATTTTAAAACAATTTTCGAAATTGGGAAGCACCATATCCATTTCAGAGGTATTACCCAAATTCGCAAAAGTTTTTGGACGCGGTGCGCCTATAGAAAGTTTTCACTTCAAAAACTGAAACTTTTGTTTTGAAAAGTATGCAAAAACTACTACAAAATCAAACTACATTAGTGTTCCAATACAAAATAAAATGATAATATAGACCTACGTCAATTTTTTTGTTTCAAAATTTGAAAAAATTAACATTTTTTGTGCCAAAATCAAGTAAGTATCATGTAAGTATAGCAAATAGTGTTTCTTCACCCCAACTCCGCCTAAAATTGTTTTAGTACACAATTATTATCAGATATGGGTTCATTTTAAATAAGAAGGAGAGTGTAGCTCTTGCAACAAAAAGCAATGTTTTTCTTAGGACTTTTAAAATCTTAATTAGGCCTATATTTTAAATTTAAAGTCTGCATATCCTTTACAATGAACGAATTTTCCCTAAATTGGTTTATAAAACACCAACTATAATCTTTAAAGTCTGCCTGAGAAGTCAATAGCTTAAATCTATACCCCAAAAGACAATCATTTCCTTAAAAGTGTTAAATAATTTGCTGTTGGCAACAGAATCATTTCTTTAAGTTAAAACGTTTCCCCACCCACGTCCATAAAAACAATAATACGCTAAGGGAGTGGTCGTCTGTCATAGAACACTTTAAAACAACGCCGGATCGTTTAAAAGTAGACGAACTAAAACTCGCGTTAGGATCAACTTTCGAGGCAGGCGGTGGACCACCCGGTCGTGACCGGTCAAGATTTACAACAGTTTTTCGGAAAGCTTGGGCATCTTTTAAAATGTTTAGTTTGTCATTAAAAGTGGGCTTTTGTAAGTAGTCATTTAATCCTAACCTGGAAGGGTGGGAGGGGTTGCCCTAAAACCGCGGGGGTTCGACATAGCTGTGACGACAAAATACTGTTCAGTTTTTAACACAAAATAGGTTAGGTTGGCCTTGAATCGAAGTGGAATTAACTTTGTCACACTGACCGCTACATAGTTGTATTTGTCGTGTTTGTTTATCAACTTGATGTTTTCATAAAAACGTGGTACTTTTGTTTTGATTATCTGTGCTAATGTGTGAACTAGTTGAATTTATAGGCATTTTGATTTTCACAACATCAATATTAACTGTAAAACTATAGTTTGTCTTAAATGATAATAATCTATTCCAAGAATCTGGAAACCTACCAGTTAAAATATATCGTAGGTGGATTCATACTGACAACTGTAATACAACAAAGTTATGTGTAATCATTGGTTTGTTCATCCCGGCAACTTAAATACCAACACAGTAAATACTACAATAATGTATGTACATTTGCTTTCTTATCTTTAACTTAGCCGATCCGATTGTCCTTCATCCGATTGTTTTAACGGCTACACCGTCCGGTAGGTAATCAAAAGGGATACAAAAAATATGTCTTTGCATTTTTTGTTAAAATGTACGGTTTTTGAGTAATTTAGGTTTGAAAATTTCAAACAGCCGCCTTTTGGAAACGCATGATTGGATAGAATCGATTATTTTTCTTGAGATAGATCATTGTTAGGTTAAACTTAATGCCAAGTTTGAACTCAATCAGTCAAACCGTTCTCTAGATATAAATTATTTTGTTAATCATACAAATTGGCGGATATCTGGAAAACGAAGCGTTTTGGGGGAATTTTTTTTTTATTTTCTCTTTATTTTGATCCATAGAACCATTTCACGAAGATTGGCTGTTTACTTATGGGACACGACACCCTGTATACTAATGTAAAGGATATGGACCCAAATTTGAAGAAAATATAAATGTTTTTTGTGTTTTTAAAATACATGCTCTATAATATAAATTAAGATTGCTCCTAAACCACTATTAAAAGAAACTAAAAAAGTTTGTCGGTTTGAAGCACGAAGAGGTCGCGTTATTTCGTTAGCTTTCCTCAAATTGAACCTATATATGAAATTAAAGTTATGCATTAAGTAGTGGAGTTATTATGTAAAAGAAAATTTGTAAAATAATAACTTCTCTCCCATGTTTTACAAATAAAACAACTTCAGATTTGATTATGTAGTGTTGTATTTGTTGTTTTGCTAGTAACGGAACCGGTGGAAATCTATAACTATTATTTTGATGCACTTTATACTTCGATAATATACGAGCATTAATAATAATTAAAAGCATAGATTTATTGTACATAAAGTAGTCCTTTTTCCTTAAAAATAATTTTTCAGTCGAATAAAGCGAGGATGAAGAGTAATATAATAAGAAAGAAAAATAGACAAGGATAAAACTGTTTCTAGGGACAAGCAAATTAGCTTTTTGTAGAGAGCGCCACCCTATTGCAAACAGTCAGTTTGAGATCAAAGGGTGAAATGCGCGTAAACACGGGAAAGACAGAGCGAGGGATCCAATCAAACTTTTCACCCCATCCTCTCTCTCTCTCTCGTACAGCACCGGTTCCCAATTTTATAAATATTTTCCTTGTTGTGATAAATTTGCCAAGAATTTCCAACGAAATACTAACTGAAAGATTAAGCATTAGCGGTAATGTACGGGAAGCTTGCGTGATTGTAACGTGGCGTGCGTTAGTGCAGATGTGTTATCAATGTATTAAGTATTGTTTAAACACACGGGATAATTTGCACCGATTTAGAATTAGTTTGGTTCGGTAAATTTAGAGTCAATTGACAACGAACCGGATAAGTTATGATTAGAGATCCACGATTGGTTTTTTTTTTAGAAATAGATGCTAGCTATATTATATAATTGCAGAGTAATGCTCAGAGATTAGCGAGTTCAAATTTCTGCGTGTTTATGAGTCTGACCATATGTAACTCTAAAAATAAAATAAATTGAAAGTTTAGTTGTGTAAGAGAATTGTTATTCAATATTTAGGGGAACTAAGTGTGTTCAATGCGAAGGTTCCGTTGGATAATATGTTAAATACAGTAAACAGAGTTTAGTTTGAATGTCAATCATGAGTAACAAAACTCCTTTAATTGTTCAAAGTTGTATTCTAAATATTCATATTTTTATTTCAGCTTAATATTCTAAATATTTGACTTATTAACATATTTGTCCAGTATTACGATCTAAGTTTAATAGTATAATTAGTTTTAATCTAGATCAAAACATATTCATTAAACCTCAGCTACCGTCAAGTTGGGGTTAACATTTGTTGACCTTTACTGTACACGCTATTTCATTAGGGTCCTACTTCTTGATCACAATATTAATTAAGTATTCTATCCTACTTGATTTTTACACGTTGTCAATCCAATGAACGCTATAGATAACAAAAAACAAGGTTAAAATCAAATATATAGTAATTCCAATTAATAAACATAATATTTGAAAATTGTTAAGAAAAACTTAATTTTATACATTTTTGGAACAACTTGTACTTTGAAAAATACTTGTTTTATACTTTGTAGATACAGTATCTAAAGTGTACGACAATATCAGTTATCTACAACGTGGAGCTAGTAAATACACAGCCGTTCTGTTCGATTAATGCCACCTAATACTTTAACAATATGTGTAGAATACCATTGCAAATTTAAACAAACGTAGGTTTCTTAACTAATTCTGAAGATATTATATTATTATACCATCTTTTACTTCACTGTTTTACGCTCATACTGTTGACACCGAATCATAACGTTCTTTGGTATTACGTGGAAGTATACGGTATATGATGACAATATCAAATATCACTAGTTGCTTTATAAATATGATTTAACTGTCACAGAGTTTAACCTTAAAATTCTAATTTCATAGTTTGAAAATCTTTGGTGCCACCTGAATATTACAAATAATAAAATAAATAAGTAGGTTTTCACTTTTTGTTTTGTCTCAAGATTGTATAAATTTAGTTTTCTTTTAAATCGTATATACACGTGTCGTTAAGATTGTTATAACACGAAGTCATGGAGAAGCTAAAGTTACGTATTTATTGGAGCGTATAGCGTATGCAGCCTTGAGAGTAGAGCAAGAAGGAAAACACAGTATATATTGCACCCTCTGTTTATTTACTTTTGTTCATAATGAACACGTTTCCCGAATTTGTATATTGTACGTACAGCTGTGCGAATGCAACTTAAACTTGGCAAAAATATCACTATACGTATAATATATTTGTAGGCTTCGTTCTTTAATTCTGTTAACTAATCTGTATATTAAAGTATTTAATACTCCCACACTTTTAAACCTTCATTAATTTACGATTTTTGTATTTATATTTTCCAACATTTTTCCAAAGAGTTTATTCAAATTAAATGTACGGCATTGCCCGCAATGTTTTAGAGACTCTAATGAGAGTATAAGAAACGCCTTTTTCATTCGAACTTTTTGCAAGTAAAACGAAGTAAAAGGTTTTACGCTATTGATAAAATATGAATGAAATCACTTAATTTGTTGTGTACTTGAGATAATTTAATTGAATATTTATTATTTCGAAATACGTCCATGTAAATATAAAAATCCATGCATTTTATGAAGAATATATTTTTGAGGGTACACGAAATGGAGTTTGTTTAATTTTAATATAATTTTTATTTAAAACTGTATTTTATATATATAACTAGGGCAGACCCCTGCATGCTCTGGACGCCAACCCCGTTGGAACCTTCTATACACATAATCATGTTATGTTTTCTTTATTATAAAGGTGTAGGGTTAATAATAACACCAAAGCTAAGATGGTAAATAATGTTAAATGTTCAAATCAAATTATTTCGTATATTTTATAACAGCAGTTATAAATAAAGGTTAAAAGAACCAGCCAGGCTCAGGTCTACACTTTAGTAAAAACCTAACCTAACAAATAGAAAAACAAATAGTTGCTTCAAAGTGTGAAATCAGGTGTTAATCGAAACATTAGAGCAAACAGCTGTTAAATATGTTATTTTATTCAGTTGGTTGCTATGGTAATTTATCAGTCTAAGCCTAACCTAAGAATTTTGACTAAATTTACAAATATTGAAATAAAAAATGTTTTTATCATAGTGAATTATAGCCTATGTTACTCAGGGATAGTGTAGCTTTTTATTAGTAAAACTATTTTTTTCAATCGGTTCATTAGTTCCAGAAATTTCCCCCTTACAAACAAACATATTTTACCTGTTTATAATATTAGTATAGATTGCGAACAGTTTTGGACACTTTAATGGGAGAATAAGAAATAATTGTTCACATAAAAAATTAAATTTGATACAATTTATTTATTTATGTTTTTTTAATTTTTTTATCTTTCGATGCAATTTATACAGAGTGGATTGTACTTAAGCCCAAACTCAATCATTTTTTTAATGTATTGGGTAAAATTCGTGTTAAAATAAAAACGGACTTTTTGTGCAAACTAAGACATTGTACACACATTGTACAGGCTATCAACTGCAATATGATTATCGAATCTTCCAACAGCTTGAGCAGCGTGACAAGTAATTTCACTTCTGTTCTCATGTTTGCCTACATCGGAGCGTAGATCATGCAAATCGTGACCAAGACCGACGTTCAAGGTAACGCAATAAGATATCGCACGTTGGCTTGATGTCGATGTCTGTTAACGGCTGATGTTTCCGCGACTGGCTCACTTTACCTTAGCTAGAGTTTATGTGACACGTTATATTGTATCCGATTAACTTTTGGCAATAGTTTCATTTAATCAATCTGTAGACTATGAACTCGTTATGAAAAATAGGTCATTGACTGATTTTAAAAACGGAAAAACGATCAGCCTTACATTAATAATGTAGAACAACGGTTTACTTTTACACTAATACAATAATAATTGTGCATCAACTCCTATAAAAGCGAGTGTACGTACGTGAGTAACATATAATATAACAGCTGATTTCATCTGTAAACAAACTCAGTGTAGATTATAGTTTGGAGTTATGTTTACAACTTCAATCGTTATAATTCTTGTGAAGTTAATTTTTTTTATGAGTTATAGAATAAAATTAATGTATGCTATAATATTTGCTTTGAGGTTATAACTCTATACAAATACAATCTTTTATCATCAATATATTTGTTTATACAAATTTAAAGAAGAGATTCCTATTCGTTTAACTTCGGAAACCTTCGTACATCTTCGTATAACATATAAACATATTCGATTACATACAGTATTAATTTCTTCACTATGATATTAATAACTTCTAAACCATTTGATCTATCAATATGAAATAAAAAACAATTAAAAGAGAGTATTTTTATTTTTAAATATATAATAACGTAGACTATGTAAATAAAAATGTTTAACAAATAGGCCTACAGTTTTATAATCCTTATTATTGTACACATTTACCGAGTTAAAAACCTCCGTCAGCATAGTTAGGTAGGCCTAGATAAGTATTCCTTAATGTTGTTTATAAATTAATCCACCTGTGATTTTTCACGGTAGTTACTAGTTGTACATTGTACAATGATAACCTCTACATTTTCTGATTATTCATTTGAAAGAGGTTATTGTAGCCTACCTGAAACATGACTTAATAGAATAAACTTCGAACACAAAATCTCACAACTAATACGTTTATTAACTCAACGCGTTTCAACGACAAAGTCGCCATCTTCAGTGATGCACGAGCTACAATAGTCAAACTATAACACAACATGTGATATTTGGCTGAAACATGTAGATACGATGTCCGATACCTAACATAATAATCAGTCACAGAATATCTATAAAATATTCCAAGTCTCTATTATTCGTACTGATTTGTGCCTTTAAAAATATCGTTGTAGATTTTCTTCTTGTGAATATCTGTTCTTGTATGTCTGTTCTAAATGAAATTGTTTTGTTTTTTGCAGGTAAGTGAAGCTGTTAATAATATGTCAAAATTCGGAAATTAACATATTACGTAAGTTTTTAAGTTTATAATCAATTTTAGGAATGTTATTACAATTCAGAAACAAGACTAGCTTGATCTGTATTATAAGGGGTTGTGGCATGAAAAGAAAGGGGTTTTTATTAATATTGTATTTTTATTTTCAGCGATATCTCTTTAGAATGTTATGTAACACAATATAGTTTTGTAAAGTACAGTCTATTATTTTGTTTGTATTTATTTAAATATTATCGTCCTTTTGTTTGGCTTAATACTGTAAAATTTGACAAAATATCCTTAATTAATCATATTTCATTTCAAGTATTCAAAATGACTAACATATTTAAAAGCATTTTTATTTAAAATAATTGCATGATATTTATATAAAATTGAGTATTCGCTTTATTTATACAAAACGACCGAAATAATAAGGCTCCTCTTAACTAAAAGATACAGAATTATTTCGAAGTTATCAACTCCTATAAAAGCTAGTGTACGTACGAGCGGACGTGAAGTAACATTTAAAGAAGAAATAATATAACAGCTGATTTCACCCATCATCTGTAATACGCAAACAAAAAATAGCGTAGATTATACTTTGGGGTTACGTTTACAACTTCAACCAATAATATAGCCTATAATATTAATAACTTCTAAATCATTTGATCTATCAATATTAAATAAAAGGCAATTAAAAGATAATATTTGTATCTTTCTTTAAATATATATATAATAATATACATAAACACAAAATCTTAACAAATATTCCTACAGTTTTATAATCCTTATAATTGTACACGTTTACCGAGTTAAAAATCCCCGTCTGCATAGTTAGGTAGGCCTAGATAAAGTGTTTTTTTTTTTGTATAAAAATAATGATGTAGAAAATAGTCTGAATTTCAAGTAGCTCAAGTCAGTATTATTTCGGCTCGCATTAAAATGCAGAATTATTGAAATCTTGATATTTTACCCTAACTTTTATGGCTTTTCTCGAAGTTTTCGACTTCGGCTCGCATTAAAATCAATGACTACATATCAATAAGATGAACAGTTTAAATAAGTAGGATTCAGACTAGGAAAGTAGAGTTTGCGCCATCCAGTCGCTAGGAGCTCTGAGGGCTCGTTTTGCCGGCCGAGTGTGGGACAAGGATGGAAAGAGGAAGAGAGGTCCGACTGTCATGTGACCTTGAGAGTCTGCTTCTGCACTTCTCCTAGCGGCCGATGGCGCAAACACACTTTTATACCTGCTTCCCTGGTCTGAATTTTTAACATTGGCACTTTTCTTCGTCCTATTGATATGTAGCCATTGTTAAAATGCTAAAGTATTGAAATCTTGCGAAAATTCTAAAATTTTACCCTCATTTTTTATGACTTTTCTCGACGATAAAGCAATAAAAAATGTTTGTCCGTGTGTCTGTAGGCTATGCGTGTACAAGCTGAAGTCTCGAAAAAGTGTTCCATCTTTTCATCTCGTTTTTTTGTTTATAGTTAGGTCATGTAAAATAAAATAACTTATAATTAGTTTGTTGTCTATCCAGGACTAGTTTTGCTTTACACATTACTGGTTCAGCTTTCAATCAGCTTTGTTAATACAACAAATACATAAAACTTGCCGTAACAGCCTACGGTTCCGTTAGCTACGAGGCGAGGGGGATAATACATGTCGGCTATACGGTAGTCTAATTAAAACCGCGCAATATCCATCTATGAAACAGAATATATGATCAATGTTTTATATTTATACCCGTAAGCACCGTTCAATGCGGCATTTTTTAATGCGTTAATAAATATATAAATACGAGAAGGGGGAGGATTCGTGTTGGTTTTGAATAATTTCAAACCACCCTCATTGTTTGTTTTTGTCGGTTAGCTAATAATCATACTAGCTGCCGGGAAAACGATGTGATTGGTCCGTTCGGTGTACGGCATTGATTCCGCTAATTATTTACACCCGAGTGTCGTATTTTGGCTCACTCTTCTGTTTCTCGATTGTTTCTTTTATTTTTGGTTTTTGGCAGGAGACACGAATCTCTAGGTCGGACGGAAAGTTAATATTAATTTATCCTGCCGAAATATGAATGTATTTGGCAAAATATCATCCCATACACTAGAAGCTATCAGAAAATCTTTGTGTTTTTGTATCGGTTAGCTGTGCTTAATATTATTATTTCTTTATGCTAAAATACTAATTTTAGAGGTACAGTAACGTATCTGACCAACGTTAATCTGAATTTTCGACAAACTTGGTTAAGGGTTTAACAATCGATCTTAAATTGTTAGTGAGTTTAATGACATTCTTTCACTTAAGTCTCTTGAACTCGTAGAAATAAAGTAACAACTTCGTTAGTAAGACTTGAATGATATTATCAGTTAATTACTGATTTTCATGAAGTATAAATTCTTATTAAACTTTTAGAGACAAATTCGAAAGTGAATTAAATAGAAGACTTTTCAACCTCAAAGGAAGAAATCTTAGAATTAAAACCAAGAGCTTATGTACATTATCCAACTGCAACTAATGATTAATGTATTTACTTTAAAAAAAGATTCAGTCCACTATTTATTAACTCTAATCTGTAACCAAGGAAACAATTTGCTTGTGGTCAATAATCAAGAATTACTAAACTTCACAAACAAACAAAAAATAAACAGATTTTTTGGGAACTAATATTTTTGAATACATTTTATGATATCCTCGTAATATCTGTTCACAAATTTTAATTAAAATTTGTTGCGTTCATTTTGTTTGGGTATGCTTTAAAATAAAAACTAAAATGAAGGATTCGAAAAACGTAATTTAAGGATTAAAATTTGAAACACATTTTAAAAACTAATAATCGGCTGAGAAACGAGTTCCCGGACTTCTGAGACCCAATTTATATTGTCTTTGTATGTATATTTTGTAAAAACAAATAGTATAATAGGTTTGTTACGTTTTAAATATATGGTTGTTTTTAAACTATCCTTCAATTTGATTCTATTCATAAACTCGTTTTAAATATGTTCACTTGAACATGTGTCTTAAAACATCGTGATACATGCTATTTGCTTAATATTTCTTGCCTAATAAATTTACTATTTATAAAATCGTTATCTTCAATTTGTAACTTCAAACTGTTGTTTGTTTATTTGAACTTAATTTGAATGTTGTCAATTGTTTGTCTTTTAAATTACTCAAACACAAGTCAAATAAAACAAACATCGCACATTCTACCAAATCGTTACGTTAAAACCCGTATCTCTCGTAAAAAAAAAAAACTGGAATAATTTTTCTGTTTTATAAAACTTTTATAAACCCAATATCCACTACCTTTGGCGTTTCACTTCGGTTTCCTATTTGTGATAAAACCGGCTACAAATAAATATTCTTACCAAAGTCAATATGAACAAATCCCAAAGGCAATTTAATTCTCAACCAGTGTATTAGTTCGCCATATTGTCGAACTGCGCTGCGATCGCTGAATCGGAAATCTACGGTTCTTTGTACGGTCAGATTTTTTTAATATATAAGTTTGGTAACCCTGAATGTAAAGTCAGGGATGTCAAACCACCCCTTCTGTTCCGTACAAAGGGAATCGCTAATGTCCCTTCCCTTATGCACTATGCATGATCTCTATACATGCATTTTCTTCCTTCTTCTGTTTGCTATTAACATATATGCATCTTTTTCCTTTTTCTCTTGCTTCCTTTATTCTTCCTGTACGTTGGATGTTTCCATAAACTCATACGACTCTTTTAGGCCTATAATGATTTGTTCCAATGGTTTATGGTAAAACTAATTTCAATATATAATAAGACACTATTTAGCAGAAATATTAAAACTGTAAGCTCGATTTATTTTGTAGTAACTCGTCCATAACCACAAAATAAGGAAATATGCATGATACATAGTTTTCTTTTATGTTTGTCGTAAAGTGTCTTCGTGTCTGCGTTGATGCTACACTTTAAGCGTTTTTGTTTTTAGAAAAAAATCTAATATTTTGTAAGTAAATGAAGATTGTATGATGTAATAATAATTCTTATTATATAACTTATCTTATATGACTTATTTAAGAATATATGCAAATATGGTCAAAAACCATCAAATTTTGAAAAACTTTTTTCATATTTTTGTTCTACAAGTCCTAATGCACATGAAAAATGCAATATAAGTAATTTTTTCTTTACATATATACCAGAAAAACAAAATTTAAAAACGCTGCGAAGGAGAAAAATCAGTCTCTGGTTGTATAACAATTATATATTTTGGCCTACCTATATTTTTACATTATTATCAATAACCCTCTAACAAATAACCTGGTATAATATAAAGTATAAACACATAAATAGCTTTATTTACCTAGGCATTTTTCACTGTATTCCACATTGAATTGAACTTTTTCATTTAATCGCCATTTCCCGAACTGTGAAAATTTCATGTTTTAGAGACTAAATGCGATATTTCTCAAGAATCACTTGAAGTACATTATTCAAATTTTTACCACTTACTCTATACATTTTGTAAATCAGTAAATAAAAAATAAAAAAATGTTTAATGTTAAATTAGAATAAAACAAGATTTGAGGTGTACCGGCATAACTCTACCTAAATTTGTAGTAGACTACTACCTTTAAGAAAAATTAAGAACCAGCAAAATCCATTAACTTTTTCAGCCATATCGCTTCAAAAATGCCTAGGCAAAATCATCGAAATTCCAGTTTTAATTTTTTTCCCCTATGATAAAATTCAAACATTTTATGTTTTATATTTTTGTATTTTTTCAGCATATACTACACCACGAAAAAATTTTCAAAACCAATTTTACCGTTAATATAAAATTTCACATTTTTCATTAGCAAATCCCCTGAATAAGATAAGATACAGAAATTTTATTTTTATATAGAATAGGTAGTTCATATTTTGCCTAAATGTAAAGTTGATATAGTTAATTTAAGCCACAAACATTTAAAGCTACAATCATTCTTGATAAGTTATTTTCTAGAATTACAATTATAAGTTTTAAAATTAAATTGTATAAAATGGAAATTAGTTGGATGGTAAAAATCAGATGCTGTCAGTTTGACATAGTTTTTATAAGCAGTAATCAGTTCACAACAGTTTTTTTCGACATACTCTTACATTCAATTTCTGTCTTATGACATGTTTCTCTTTAGTCTATAATACATAGTTGAACACTTTAACTAATTTTCCGGTTACACAATTTTGGTACAAGTTGAAATTCATTTTTGCTAACCAAAGAGCATGCTGCTTTAATTGTTTTACCTAAGCGAGCAAAACTAAAGCATTAAAATATTATAGAATTAGTATTGTTTCATTTATTCATATAAAAGTAACGCTCTTTATTATCCTACATTGATTTCTCAAAATATTGAGGCTTTGTATCTTATCTTGAAGATTTGATGTGCTACATATCTTGAACCACAATTTATATTGAAAGTTAAATTCCGCTGCTATACTCGATACGAAATGTGTGAATCATTCTTTTAAAAGTTTAAGCAGTCGCGTTGATATTGGCAAATGTCGCAGGTAAGTTATACGCGGCGCCTCGACGCCGGGTCGACGACTTGTTCATGTTTCTTTTATTGACAGTAAATTTAGGCTATTCCTGAGTTGAGATCAAGGAACGCGTAATTCTTTATTGTAGCTATTTAAACTAACAATACTGGCCAAGGGGTGGACTGTCGTCGAGATTTTAAGAATTTGAGGTTAGGATTCTTTAGCGTTGCTTGGAAAATTGCGTAGATTGAAGTTATGTTAACGCAATCACAGATAAGATATATTCCACACTGATATTCTGACAGGAATGTGGAAAGTTTAACGCTGTTGAATCAATAACAAGCGAGTTCCTTTTTACATTGAATGACTACTCTACACAAAATAGACGACTCCTTTCCCCTCGCCCTTAACGTAACTTGGCAACACATCTAAGTTGTAGGCCTAGTTAATAGCGTGAGGTATAGTTGTTTCTGTTAATTTAGAGATTTGTGCAGAACACGTTTAGCATTGCAGTGGGCTGTCTGTACCGTAACATTAATACTTTAAAAAAGACATTTAAGGTATTTGAGACTATGTTTCTACCTATTGAAGTCGTTACAAAGAGTAAATGCGATGAGTACATGTGTTACAGATTTATGGTTGTATTTTCTAAAATCTGATTTCCCATTCAGTTTGGCAAAACAATCTGCATGTTTAATTAAATCTATTAAAACAGAATATAAATATTTTGCAGTGTAAAGGTTTTATTTTCTATTTTTTGATGTCGTAAATGTTCTTAGCAATCTTTTATATTATGTAACTACGTTCTATATCCCACAAACAGTTTGC
>JAGFPH010000048.1:709506-733832 GCA_018207615.1 Philaenus spumarius
AAAGTGCTGTAAAAAACAGAACTATTTGGGTCATGAAAAGGGACAACACATAGAATATTTAAAGAACTATAATGAAGATCCCGAGAATATAAAGCAATAATGAATGAGGGTAACAGATATACAAGTGAAAATACTTTTAAATTTAAGGTACCGGGCTTACGAGCTACTGTCATTTCTAGTTGAAGTCCGAGTCGCATGCGTGCTGCTGCTTGTGGAATGGCGGGGGAAGGCGAGAGGCCAGTAAAAATAAAAAATGTTGTAGTGACTCGCACATGACAGTAACTCGTATAATGCGGTTACAAGGTGCGAGTAGCTGCACTGCAGTAACTGACTGGCCAGCTTGGATGCTAGTTCCCACTGTGTAACCAAACTTCACGACTAATGAAGACGGGGGAACAGTGTCAAACAGTGAAGTTGGCACAAGAAACACTAATCCAAGATCTTAACCACATAAAATGAAAAACAAAAACTATGCAATAAAAGTTGAAAATTAAACCACAACAATATCCTTCTGTAATGACGGTTTAAAATTTAACTAGGCTCAAATTTGCGCAACTGTGTTACATGTTCCACTAACACTTAGGCCTATACAAAATATGAATTTGTATGGTGATTTTGTTTTTTACTTTCCTCGAGCTCGCTAGTTAAGACCTTTTTGTATGTAAAAGTTATTTTAATTCTTAAAAACGACTGAGGTAAAAATCTATGGTTAAAAGTACGAGTTGATGAATTTCAAGATTTAATACAAAAATATTTAGTAATAGAAATAAATTGAAATAAGATATCTAGCATAACGTTTATAAATCGTATTCAAAATGTTATAAGCAAAATATTGAATACTGGGGGAAACCCCTGCGTGCTCCGAACGCCAACCCCGTTGGGCCCTTCTACACACATAATAATGTTATGTTTTCTTTATAATAAAGGTATAGGATTAATAATAACCCTAATGCTAAGATGGTAAATAATGTTAAATGTTCAAATCAAATTATTTAGTATATTTTATAACGGCAGTTATAATAAAGATTAAAGGGCGAGCAAGGCTCAGGTCTACACTTCAATAAAAACCTAACCTAAAAGTTAGAAATGCAAATAATTGCTTCAAAGTTTGAAATAAGGTGTTAATGGAAATATTAGAGCAGCTATTTTAGCTGTTATTTTATTCAATTGGTTGTTATGGTAATGAATGTAAATACATTCAAGAAATAATGTGTTGGTTCATCAGTCTAGGCCTAACATAAGATTTTTTCCGATTAAATTTATAAATATTGAAAATATATACGTTACTCAGTGATAGTGTAGCTTTTTATTAGTAAAATTATTTTTTCAATCGGTTCAGTAGTTCCAGATATTTTCCCCTATATACATACAAACAAACAAAATTTACCTCTTTATAATATTAGTATAGATATTTATTTTATTTTTCAGGCATAATAACATTTTTACGTTCATTTTGAAAATTGATTTATTTTGCTCAAAACGAGGTAGTTTACACAAACAATTTGAAACAGTGTTTATATATAACTTGTTTTTTCTTTCTTTTGGTTTCCTCATATTTGATCAGAATACTATTTTCTCAGTGCGTTGCGTAACAACGTATATTTGATAATATGTCCAGTGTTAGGTAATAGTTTCAACCTACAGCTCTATGTACGGATCCATAACTACCGACCTGCCGACGATACAACTTACATCTCGTAATGCAAGGTCCCGTTGTCCGAATCGTACACCAATCTGCTCCAAAGAGGCCAATTGATTTGCAGGTTGTTTTTACAAAGAGGCAAGTGTATGATCCACGAAATGAAATCGCCGGACGGAGAGGATCCAATCGCTAACGGGGTAATTTTGAAAATTGTGCCGTCATGTTGACAAGGAACAATCAGGCAAGCACAAAGAGGCTGAACATTGATTGGTCATGGACAGGATGAAATAATTTGGCGCAAATAATTGGATATTAGAGTATAGCACATCAAGTGTGTCAGGCAAAAACCCGCTAGTCTAGTGAAAACGCTTCTCGTGCTTGGTGATTCTGCTGAGGCGAGAGTTTTTTAAGAAAGGACTCGAAATTATTGGTTACTCAGAATTAGTTTTGTTGTATAGGCCAATTAATCAATTACAAACATTTTATTTTTTCAAAATGATACCTAATAAGTTTAATAGTTAAAGGTTAGTGAGGTAAATAATCACATTACTAGAAATGCCAATTAATTGTCACTTATTGTTTTAATACTATTAATATTTTGAAAAGTTAGCAAAACAATAAAGTGTGTGTAGGTTGAATTATAATCCTTATAAATATATTATTTCTCAAAGGTGTTTTTTTGCTAAGCTATATCTTCCTTTAATTGATCACCAAAATTAATTATTCAAGCATCATTTTACAGCTTTTGTTCCCCGCTATTGACGAAAATAGAAAAACATTAAAATTCATATTTTTGTTACACAATTTGATTAAAAAACTTTTATATTATACTTTATACGGTTCCTAATAAAAGGCGCCATCTATTAACAATCTGTTCAACTATCATGATGGCTGTTAGATTGTTTACATTCTATATGCAATTGTAATCTATCAAATAAATCAATCAAATTAAACCAACGTAAATAAATAAACGTAATTTACTTAATTAAGTATATGTATTAAATCAGGTAAGTAGGCGTACTCTTAATTTGCGAAATATTCGCACGGGTCAGCTAGTGTAATACTTGTTAGCCTAATAACCAATGTGTGTCAATTTTCTGTGTATGTATTTGTATTCTGAAAAGCTAGGGATTGTTAATCGCGTAAAACATATTTTGACTTCAAATGTACCCATGCGAAACCTTTGTCATCAACATATATGAACATAATATAGTCCCTATGTCGTTCGAAATTGATAACGTGATATTGTTTGCAGAACAATTTGTATATGACTTTTATAATACTTGAAATAGTTTCAGATTTGCGATAAAATGTATCTAATTAATTGCTTTGCCGATGAAACTGCAAATGCTTTACTCAAGTTTTAAAATGGCGGACTTTCTAAATCATCAAAATTCTTTACCGATGTATAGAAAATAGTAGATGAACTAACAATATTTTAAATTTTACACATTGTTTTTATTTATTCCATTGTTTTGCTACCGCAAAACTTTTTTGTGGTTGCCCAGACACATAATTAATAGGTTAATTAATTAATGGGTACATTAAATAATATTATCTATTGAACGCTAACAATAATTTTGATTGGCATTTCTACTACGACTCTTATCTTTTTAGATATTATTCAATTAATTTGACAATCTAATGTTGTGTTTTGTTAAATAACCGTATAATTGTTCGGAAAGTGGTAAAAAATAAGCGCTACAATTTCGATTACGCAAAGTTAACATTGAGAACCAATGTTAGAGAAGTTGAATACCTTCCACTCAATGGTTTCGTTAGATTAAACAGAAGACCTATTGGAATCGTGTCTTTGCTTTTATTGGAATCATGTCCGAGTACGAGCAATTCATAACCAAAGCCAACTGCGTAGTTGACAGTGTATACCGTGTTGGTAGATTTGTTGTTGGCCGTTTATTTCAAGAGAGGACAATTTGATAACCTTCCGACCTTTGCTCTCTGATCTCCATTGACCAATAGATTTGTAAACTGATAGGATCTGTGGCACACAGATGGACATCTTAATCGATCTGCTTTATTTACAAATAGTTACATTAATTTTTACATTGTAGATAAGTGAGATTACATATTATAAGAATCACGGAAATACGTTTGGCGGAGTTCGAGTTGTATCGAACAAATTCCTTATTAAGCTGTTAAAGTTTTGATTTTGCTTTTTGAACATAATAAAATTCAAAATTATATTTTGTCACGCATTTTACAAAAACGTGTCATATAACATTGACAAAAAAAATGTGCAGGAGATTGTCCAATGATTTATATTTGGGATCGAAACTGAACTTTAGCGGGAAATGTTTACATAACTTTGTAGAAGATTTTATGAATTGGAATTTGGCGAGATGCATGTCTTGGAAAACATTTTATTTTCAAAGATGTTTTTAATTTGACATTGGATTTCCTGTATCTGCAATTCAATTTTCGTTACGAACAGATTGTGATTTCTTGATCCGATGTTTTAAGATTGTGTTTTAAGAGTCCTTAGAGGCTAACGGCCATCTTGGATTTGCCCGCCATAAGAGCAATGTTAATTTCAAACAGCCCCTGAAGAGTTATTTGCCATCCCAAAATAATTTTTCACATACCAAAGTGATTGTAATTTAAATATCTAGGGCACTATGAGATAAGATATTTAGTTTGTAGTGTTTTATTTGCTTTATGAGTAAAAAATTAATACTAAAAACAAATATTTTTTGCAAAAAATTGGTTTGTTTTTTGAGACTTTAATTTTCACAGTTCCCTTAGTAAATTAGTTCTTAAAACTCTGTTAAATTTTCAATGTTTTAGGTGGAAAGATTAAACGGTAATTTACGTTTAAATGAAGTAATGTTACGTCGGTCGTTATGCGCCAAACGGTATGTTTATCAGGCATTTGTAGTTCTCTAGTTGACTGAGAGAAGAGAAGCGCTAGAGTCGTTCGCGGTGGTACGGTTAGGCTCCAAGGACTCTTAATCGGTATATAAGATTTGAGTTCAATATAATAATAATATTGACGTGTTTGTATTATTTATACAAACATTTGCTTGACAGAGAAAATCTTGTGAGTATATTCAGCACCGGGTACACGATTTTACAACAATTTATTTTAAAATAAAAATTTGTTTACAAACCTATACACTAATCGCACATAAGAAATATAAGTTAAAGTAGCACTTACTACAGGTGAAAATCATGGGTTTAAGTACTCATTACGAGATTAAATCGTCAAACTGATTTCTTGTCATATCTTTCACAGATTTAAAAACGTAAGATTTTAAGAAATCAGAATTACTCGCCGCGATTGATAGTTAGTTCTCTATGATTTATCAAACGTAAAGATTAATTTTGATTGATTATTTCGGCAAAACCGAACCGTACTGATGATAATGCAATCCATAAGTGACAAAATAGTTTTGCTTCACTAAACCGAGTTTAAATGTTTGAATTTATTTTTAATTTATTATTAGGATCTTTCAAATTTACCGAAACACTATTTGTATTTTCTATCAGATCTTAAAAAAATAACGCTAATTAAATCAAAACTAACGCCAATTTTGATCAAACTAATACAAAAAATTCTAATCTAGTATTGAGAAGATCTCTTTAATCGGGGTTAACTCGTTAATAAATGCAGCTGAAAACGTCTACTTAAGGATTTAAAATTCCAGGGTGCTACAAGTATACATTATTTTTAATATGCACTGTATAACATTAAACCATTTCAAGGCGTATGTACTTTTTACAACTGATTACTTCGAGGCTTAAATGTCGTTTTGTTTCAAAATATTTAATGAATTGTTTACTTTTTTATTTTACGGAAGTTTCATTAGTTATTTTTGTGCAGTAAACATGGGTCCTTCGTGGAATGCTTACCAGCTTTTACATTGCTCCTCTACTTGTAAAATTTTAACATAATTTTGTAGGTTTACTGTTTAAAAATTCAGGTTTTTACAATTTGAAAGAGTTGTTACTGATTAAAGACATCCGTTCTCTCCTATTCCTTGCAATGACGGTGGAACGTATCGTCCCACGTGTCCACCGGGCTATATTCTAATTAGTAGCATACGTTCACACTTTTGACAAACATGAGAACGGATTAAAAGAAGATGTATTTGTTCAACTCGAGAATGAGGGTGCCCTTCTGTGATACGATAATTAGTGGACAATCAGAAGAAATTGTTTAAACATCTTCTGTGCAAATATCAAACAAGAGTCAGGGATGGTTCCTTTCGTTTTATTTGAAAACGTTGGGAATTTAAATGTTTTGTAAAATATGTTGCTAACTAATCTCTTAATTAGTTACAAAACCTCAAGAATTCAAAATGATAATCTTAAAACTAACATTTTATAGGTAACCGTGACTCAAGAAAATATAACACAAAATGAGCATTGCTTGTCCACTGAATATGATTGTGTTAATTATATTATTATTCCAGTTATGTTCTTCAACAATCACTTTTCCTCAATGGAGGAGTTTAGAAATGTGGCAAAAAACCTACTAGAATACAAATTTAAGTACATCGCCAAAAGACTTAAAATTCCTCAAATTTAACTTAATTATTTATGATGAAATTACAATCCAAATTTTAGAATTTAAAAACATCATACGTTAAGTGAAAGATATTTTGAATATACAAAATTGTTAAATTCGTGGATCTATATTTTCAGTGCAGAGCTGCAGAGCCTCCTTTTATTTCGAACGTTCCAACAGACCATAGCAATAATTTTAAACAAATTCTCAGACTCTCTTTATGGCTCCCTCTTTGGAGCTCTCCCTGTTAAGTTACATTTTAAATAGGCCTATACATTTAATTCACTAATACAGGGTGCTATGAATCAGCGCAATGTGTAGCGATTGAAACAAATGAGCTTCAGCCTTCGTTTTAACTTGACCTCCCCTATTTTGACCCTAGAGAATTCATTAAAAATGTTTTTAAATCTCAAAAATGCCCGTAGGGGGCGGGGGGGGGGGGGGGGGGTCGATTTCGGAAAAGTACGTCGAGTGATAAATCATTTTCTAAGTTTCTGTTCAGTGATATTTTGGAAATATCATCGTACTTCGTATGTACAGGGTGTTCCAAAACTTCCAAAAAGTAGTGTTTTACAGTTAGTTACCACATAACAAGCCTACTTAAACCAAATTTTTATTCTAGATTCATGAGAAGATACACTTTCCCAAAATGTTCTTAAGTTGTCCCGTACTTAAACATTTTCAAATTTTAAAAATACATGCAATTCTGGAAGGAAAAACAGATTAAAACTGAAAAACTTCAAATAGTAACGTTAGTCGTGAAGCACATCATTGAAAAGGTGTTTCAAAAACAAACATTTTTGTATTTAAAGTTTGATCTTATCTCCAACGGTTTCAAAATGGCGCCTGGGTGGTCTGATTCACCCAATATATTAAGTATCTATTACGTACAATTATTTTATGGAGTTTTGTAATGCATTGTAAACCAAAATCGACATTAAAAACGAATACTGAAATTGAATAACAACTACGCAAGAAGGACGGAAACGTTAGTTTTAATTGCGTGCGTGAGTTCGTTCTTTTTCATTCCTCTGCTGTGCGTTCGAAAACACTTCCAATGGCTTCCACGCATGCTCGGTTTACTGCAGACTTGAACTCGAACGACGCGACGTTCCCTCATTTATTCCAAATCGCATGCAGAAAACTTAATGGTCAGTTTCTTAAACATAAATAACTTGACTACCGCACAACAAAAACATTAGCCGTTCCATATGATATTATTTCCATCTCTATCTAGCTCATTATTCGTTATCTAGCTCTCTTTGTTGCACTCATTAATTCTATCCAGTAACTAACCTTCAGCTTCTGTAGGCAGTTGAATGTATAGTAATGTGTAGACAAAAGTAGACCTGTGTGGGTAATCGAAAGCAATGTATTGCATACTATGTGATTTGAATTATAAACTGGATTTATTATGTGACGTATTAGTGGATGTATTTCGGAATATCAGGGTGAGTTTAACAAGAGTATAGATTGTAATTACAACTATATATAATTTATTATTACATTTTACAACTATTATTTTATCGATTTGTTAGTCATTGTACAGTAACATTGCAAAATGAATTTGTAATTACTGTATTTGTATTTTACTCTTAGTATACGTTCACTGTTATATTGATTCTGATTGTTTAGTTTCTTTGTTTTTTTGCATACTTTTGAAATAACTTCTAGAATTACTGTAGTTATGTATGTTATTGTGATCGTGCTAATTCAAATAAAATGTCAATAACGATTTTTAAGGAGTCAAATTTATGATTTTGTAACCTACTGACCGTAAAACCGCTTACAAGGTGTCACAATTGTACCATGTTTATACTCATTTTGCGAGAAATAATATTAAGAGTTTAGTAATTACAGTAAAAATTGAGTAAAGTTAACAGAAAAATGTGATTTTGTAGCACAAGGGCTAGTGGATGATTCATAGGGGAACCAAAGCAGGTAGGCCGCGTGAGTGTGTGGGGGAGCGAGAGTCGATTTTATGGTTCAGAGCGCATGGCTGTTTGGACAAACTATAATTGCATTACAATATAACTTAAAAATCGCAAATTTAATTAACTATCGTAATTTAATCATGGTAAATAATAGGTGTACATTGCTGGAGTTTGAAACAGAGCTTACATCTTAAAACTTTTCACTGATATTTTCAAAACAAAGTAAGACATTTGGGGTTAACGCCTATAAAATGCAAATATAAATTGTTCCGATTTTATTGAAGAAAAAATCGTTCAGAGTTTAAAATAGTTTCAGCCTAGTTATTGGAATTCGATTTACTATTTCCACGTCGTCATTAGTCTTAACTAGTAAATACGTTAAAAAAATCTAACAAATATTTTATTTTTAGATTCGGACTACTTACTTCAAAGTTTTTTGTCGTATATATGTTGCTCTTGAGCCAATTTTGTGGAAAATAAATTTTTACTAATAAATTAACTTTAATAACATATTTATAGCATTCAATAAAATGTAGACTATATTTGAATATATTTAATTATGCAAAGTAAATGTCATTCAAGGAACCCTCTACATTTTCTTTTTTTTTCCATAATTTTTGTTTGTTGTTTCCTTCGTTTTCTCACTCTTCTTGAAGTAACTTATGCTGTTGTTGCTTTTCTATTAAACTTATTGTTGCTTATTGCAGTTAAACTAATAAAGACGGGGATTGAACTAACTTACGAAAAGCGCTAGCTAATATCTGTATTCGAACAGGCGAACTAACCTTGCTGACTGAGGTTCTGCCCTCCCCTAGGGTATAAAGTCTATTGCGCGCAACACTTGAAAATAAAATAGCTTTTAAGTTTAGTTTTTCTTATAACTCTCTATGTAAGGTTTTTAAATTGATTTGGTGAATGTAAATAACTACGTTGGACCAAAACAATTTCAATTTAAATTATAAGTACGCGTTTTTTAGTTCAAATGTAATTATTGCCTGCCAGATGTTTGGTTTCGTTTCCAGTAGCGTTGTGACGGACTATACTGGATGGCTCTTGGCCAGGACTACTGGTAGTATATGGGGAATACGTATTGACAACGTAAACGATATTATCTACAATCGAACTGTCTCAAAATGGCCGACACTTTCACCCAGAATCTGTCAAGTACAATATGAGGGCAGTAATGTCACAACTCCAAACTTAGCTAAAGCCTTGAAAATAATGATTTTGCGGTACTTTGTTCTTTGCGCTTTAATATGAATCACTTAGCCTATATGTGAAATCTATTTGTCATTTGCATGAAATAATAAATGTGTGCCTATTCTTACTTAATATGGAAGTGATTGTTTTGTCGTATATTTCATATGATATCTAGCATGGAAATACTCGTGTAATAAATTAGTTGTGATTTTGTTTTGAGAGTTTAGCAATAGATTATATCGCAAAAAATGGTATTTTATGCAATGATTTAAAAAACGGATTTATTCAAAATGTATCTTGAACCCTCTTTCGGATCCTTCAACCAACCTTCTGCCATATTGTATACTGCTCATGTAAGAGTCTGGTGTACAATATGCAGACTCGTCAAATATACTACAGGACGCCTAGTTTTCAAAATAAATTTGATCACACTTTTTGTTCCGCCCGAACAAATTTGCAACCTAAAAGAAGTTTTTGAATACTGTAATCATGTTAATATTTTGCACAAAAAACCCAGTTAAACTCATATACAGTAGTTAAATTTTGGGATAAACCTAAAACTGAAAAATGTTAATAATATTTATACTTCTTTCTACTGTAGTGTTTATTTGTTGTAACAATTTCCTATTTTTTAAACACAATTTCGGCAGTAGATTCCTTTTCCACAGTCCTTTAGACGCAATTACTAATTATTTACTAAAATAATTAAAGGGAAAATTGTTATCACGGATAATCATTTACCTAATGACTTTAGACTACATACCTGGGTGAATTCCTACAAGACAAGACGGACCCTATGCGCCGCGTTAACGATGCCGTTGAACTCGGAATCTGAAGATGATCTTGTGTTTTAGGTCAAAAATAAATCTTCCGCTTGTGTCAAAGTGTCTGCTCCAATTTCAATGTGGTCGCGTTGCAGACAACTACCAGATTAAATAAACTTAGATTAATGGGTTTACGCGTGTTATCACTTGCAGTGCTGGTTTTGGTTATTCGTACAGAGATGCGGCAGGATGTGCAGTTAACTAAAGTTCGTAATAAGGTTCGGCTTATGTTCGATCCATTCTTTATCCTGTAACCTCACTAGCCTACTATATATTGTAAACATAAAATATACAATAATTAGTGAACACTTGATTTTCAAATATTAAATAAAATTGCTCAAAAGTTTACAAAACTGTAAAAAAAAACTCCAACTATGTTTTTTAAAATAGTCGCGGTTATAATTATTTGAAGATAAAACACCACATAAATAAATTAGACACATTATTTACTCTTTTGTAATATTTATTTATTTAATTTTTCACAAAACAAAATTTATGAAACCTAAACTTCGGAAGTCAATCTGTAACTTTTCTAAAAACTAAATCCTAATTTTAAACATACATAACTTAAAAACCAAACAAATTAAAAAAATGAATCAAAACAAAATCACCTTGTCGATCGCATTTAATAATAGGACCCAGGGCTTTCCTTATATTGTGAACATTTTGGTATTCATCCAATTGGAAAAGTCTGAACTTTGAACAAGGCCCAGATTTGTTCTTGCTGCAGTTTTTATTTTCTTGGAACAGTTTAAGGAAACGGTGAGCTGAAATCGTCAATACGATATTTTGTGATTTTTTTTAACACACGAACAGTTTTCCCTTTGTAATAGTTTACTTTTTTATTAATTAACTAAATATTATTGTACAATTTTAAAGTTTAACCCCGTCGCAATCAGAGGGTTGTTATAAGTTTAACATGTGTATGGCATCGTAGCTCCCGAACGGATGAACCAATTTTGATTTAGTTTCTTTTTTTTTGTGAAATGTGGCTTGATTGAGAGTGTTCCTAGCCTTGATTGAAAATCTGTTTAGCCGTTCGTGGATTTAAAAAAAAAAATTAATTCATCTATTACTAGGGGAAACCCCTGCCTGCTCCGCACGCCAACCCCGTTGGAACTTTCTATACACATAATCATGTTATGTTTTTTTTTATAATAAAGGCGTAGGATTATTAATAACCCCAAAGCTAAGATGGTAAATAACGTTAAATGTTGAAATCAAATTTAATGATTTCGTATAATAATAAAGGTTAAAAGAACCAGCAAGGCTCAGGTCCACACTTTAATGAAAAACCTAATCTAAAAGTTAGAAATACAAATAATTGCTTCAAAATTTGAAATCGGCTGTTAATGGAAATATTGAAGCAAACAGCTGTTTTATCTGTTATTTAATTCAATTGGTTGCTATGGTAATAAATGTAAATAAATGTGTTGGTTCATCAGTGTAGGCCTAACCTAAGATTTTGTCCGACTAAATTTACAAATATTGAAATAAAAAACGTGTTTATCAAAATGAATTATAGCCTATGTTACTCAGGGATAGTGTAGCTTTTTATTAGCAAAACTATTTTTTCAATCGGTACAGTAGTTTCAGAGATTACCCCCTACAAAAAAAAAAACAAACAAATTTTACCTCTTTATAATATTATTAGTATAGATTATTTCGTATATTTTATAACAGCCGTTTTAATAAAGGTTAAAAGAACCAGCAAGGCTCAGGTCTACACTTTAAAAACCTAACCTAAAAGTTAGAAATACAAAAATAATTGCTTCGAAGTTTGAAATCAGTTTTTAATGAAAATCATGGAACAAACAGCTATTTTACCTGTTATTTTATTCAATTAATTGGTTTCTTTGGTAATAAATGTAAATATATATGTGTTGATTCAACAGTCTAGGCGTAACCTAAGATTTTTTTCTGAATAAATTTACAAATATTGAAATACAAAATGTTTTTATCAAAATGAATTATAGCCTATGTTTTTCAGGGATAGCTTTTTATTTGTAAAACTATTATTTCAATCGGTTCAGTAGTTCCAGAGATTACCCCCTACATTCATACAAACAAATTTTCCCCCTTTATAATATTAGTATAGATAATAAGCTTTACATGACCTACATTTATATTTGAAATTGTTAACCCCTTCCCGCCCTCAAACCCGCCAAAAATCATAGAGGATCAAATATATACATACAAAAATTGTCCCCTTGTAATTTTATGGTAAGATCATATAAAACTTGCCTGTAGTACCAAAATTAAAATAATACAAAATAAACAATGTGTTCTAAAAATATAATTGTTTCTTTAAAATAATATATTATATAATTTAGAAATTTGTATCCTAATACTTTATATGCAGGCATCTGATCTGATTATAAAGCTGTTAAATAATTTAAAAGATACAATTATCCCAAATTATTAAGGTTAATAAATGTTATTACAGCTGCACTGTCCTCTGGCGATTTTCTACGTAAAAAAATCTTTTTAGTCATATTAGCAATTAACCTATTTTTATCTATCGTTATATGTATACAATGCTATAGTCACGGCCACAATGTGTACATATTTTGTTTTGATAAAGTACTAATCCAAGTGAGCACATTTCGTTAAGTACACTAAGCAGTCCACTGCGATTGCTCTAAGTAGCCGCTCATTATCGACTCACAACCATGATCATTTATACAGCACTCAATTATATTTTACGACATTGCTATAGCCACTGCCTATGTAATATTCATCACCGCATACCTCTACAGCCGCCCACACAAGCCGCTAGGAGCGCTGCCGCTGCTTCTGCTTTGTTTATTTTGCGGTTGTAATTCCTAATTTCCACTCGGGTAGATTAACGTAAAATGTTACGAGAATTGTACATTTGCATACCTTGGATTTACCGCGTTCTCCTTGGGAATCGTGTTGTGTCGAGGTGAAAATGTTTGCATGGTAGCTTGAGGTTGTGCGAGATTTATGGGTGCGAGTTGGAAAACGAACGCACAGAATCATAAGCAACCAGTTATTTGCTCCAAGTTAACTGTCGTTTATCTTTTAAAATTATTTGTTCAATAACAGCGTTCATGATGAACTCGTACACAAATTTCAAACCAACACCAAACTCTTTGAGGGCGCATAACTATTTAAAAATAAGGAATAACTTTTTTTTTAAATAGTATAATTTAATTTTCACATTAGCGTTATTAAAACACAATTAAATTAAATATGTACAATTTAATTCAATTTTATTATAAAATAATTTATTATTAAATTATCATTTAATCATGTTATCTTTCAAATTGTATAGGGACTGTTGCTGGAGTTTTTTTCTTCATTTCGTATAACTTAAAGCCTAGGAACGTGAAATTTGGTACACATACTGCTCACAGGCATTAGAGGCGCACTAAGAAAGGATTTCAAAATATCTGGCCTTTAAGGGTTGAAACAACCCCTAAAACAATAAATATTGTTTGTTTACTTTCTTTAAAGCTAGAAAGCTGAAATGTTGTACATTTATTTCTTGAAAAACTCATAAAAAGTAAACCAGTTTTACATTTTGTTAAGGGATGAACATGTGATAACAACCCCTAAAAACAATAAATATACATTTTTATACTTACCTTAAAGCTAGAGAGCTGATATTTTGTAAATATATGTCTTACAAGATACGTAATATAAAAATTACCCTGTTTTACATTTTGTCACGTTTTGATAAGGGGTGAAAATGTGATAACAACCATAAAAACAATAAATATTAAATGGTATTCTTTCCTTAAAGCTTAGAGAGCTGAATTTTTCACTTATTAATTTTAAGAAATTATTTAAAGACGTAATCTGATCAAAACTATCCCGATCCAATTCGCATATTAAAGACGCATCTGGACGATATGCAAAATCCAGCTAAGACTTTGATTTACCAGTCTGTAGATTGAAAAAGAAGACGCTCTTTACTCTGAATTCTTTATTTTTAATTGATTTAATTTACTCAGCCCACATACCGTGACGAAGACGATTGACGGGCAGCCAGTGAACAATAAATTCCAAACTAATTGAAAATACTTGTAATAATTCACTTTCGAGAAATAGAAGATGAAAGAAAATTAGTCAAAAATATTCCTATTACAATTATGTAATATAGTGATGCAAAAACAAATTCCACGTAGCGAAGCACGGCTATTCAGCTAGTTAAATATATACGGTAAAAGTATTTATGTATACTTACAAAGGCAGTAAGTGTAGTGTTTCCTCGTAATTTTCTTATCAGTTTAAATTTAATATGTAGATTTTATGATAATTTATATACGTAAAGGCCATTTTATGGCTGAGTCTTGCTGAGGATTATTAGGACTGTATTTCATTAAACAGTAAATTCATTTTGCAAAGCCAAAATTTAAAAATCAGCTTTATCCAGTAAAAAGTCATATTCCCATTTTACATACAGATTATTGATTGGAGTATTTGTTATTCAAGTTATTTTATTTTAATGACATTTTTATAATAACAACAATTTGTATTAAACCAGCAGTTGAATTGATTGAATAAAAATAATCAGATTTTACCAAAATTTTATTAAAACTTAGAGAAAGTTATACTTTTAAAAGTAACGGAGGAAGGCGCATAAAAAACTTGAACGATTCAAATATTAAATACAAGGAAAATGCAAAGCACATAATGTAATCCTGGCATGTAATAAATTAAAACAGGAAGTCGGTATTTTGTTAGAACAATGCGATTATGTGTTTAATAGCATCAGCTGGACATTCTATTTTATACGTACTGCTATTAATTGAGGTTATGATGTAACTATAAAAATCCTATTGTTACACTTATTGCGACAAAGAGTGCTGTTAATTTATTCAAATTATTAAATTGTACTTTTTTACCTAGATTCAAGTCGATAGTTGTTTACTATTACCATTTCGAGATTTCTTCAGCCAACAAAATATTGGCGTCCTGATTGGAGATATTGGCTTTCTGTGACTATGAGTTCGTCTTAGCCTATATATCTCTAGTTCGATTTTTTCATATTACTTAACAGTATTAAAGTTCCCGATCAGTGTCATATCGAAACATACAAACGAATTGTAACGAACTGGCTTCTGTGTTTAGGGAAGGAACCATTGAAATTTGTATGACTTCCACGTACGCATCACTAACCCACAATCTAACGAATATATTAATGAGTGTATATTTTATGTGAGTGTGAGTGGACGTGTAGAATTGTATTGTAGCAGCTCCGAGATACGTAAATGTTGTGCTAAGTACGTTTATTCTAATTTGAATTATTTTATGTGTTTTATATTTTGTTAATATGTGAAAATCAAAATGTCAGTAATTTATCTTTTTATTTTTGAATGCAGTGCAATTTTTAAGTTATTAATTTTGTTTCAATTTTATTTTATTAACACTCATGCGATGCCCTATATTTTCATGCAACATGATTAAGTTTTTTTAATTTTGTTATTGTTTAGAAAACATTTTGTTTAGTAAAAAAATGTTATACCAATTAATTGTGACCAGTTTTGGTTTTTTAGTATAATTGGACTGCATTAAGGGTCGGCTCTAGCTGTCGGCCATGTTGGCTGACACTCCATAAGACCAATGTTAAATTAAAATCCAAATTTTTCCTTTATTTTTGATCGGAAAATTATGAACGATATGTCATTTTAAAGCTATGGTCAATATGCATGCAAATTGCTTTTTAAAAATTAAGAAAAATATTTTGTTTAATATTTATTAACAATTTAAAACATTAATTTTTAATATTTTTTTATGTTGTCACTATTAATTATAACGAAAAACTACCAAGCCATTCGCCTGAAGAATTTCGTCCTCAAGATTTTGGTATTTTTTTTAAAACGCTATTTGAACAATTGCGGGTTTTAAATGGATTTAGGCTGAGCAATGTCCGTGTAACCTACCGCCGCGCCGCCATAGGGTGAGTTTAAATATTTTTTACGTTGTAACTATTAATTATAGCGAAAAATTACCAAGCCATTCGGATGAAGAATTTTGTACCTAAGAGTTTGGTATTGTTTTAAAAAACGCTATTTGAATAATTGCGGGTTTTAAATGGATTTAGGATGAGCAATATCCGCGTAACCTACCGCCGCTATAGGGAGTCGCAGGTTGCTTTCTGTTTTACTAGAGCCGACTCTTAATTTCCATTTTATAAATAAAACTTTTTTTAATTGATATTTTATTTTGAATTATTCACTGAGGAATGTTTCTTCCCAACTATTTGCTCGCTGAGTTTATCTCCCTTGCCCCGGATTCAGAAAAAGGCTAATTAGTTATATACATTTTCTACTTAAATTATATTTTCCATTTTATTTTAAATGTGAACAAAAAGCATAGGCCTATTCTTCGTAAAACTAAGGATGTTCTCATTACTTCGTAAATAAATAAAAGTTTTGTTCTGTGTGTGATATATGGAATTACAATATAGCCTACATTATGATAAAATATTTTTTGCTTATGGATGATATTAATATAAAGATATTTTCTTCTTGTTAATTACATTTATTAAGATCTGTACCATGTTCACAGCATATCCTACAACACCGACCGCTACTTTGAGGTTGTTTTCACTTCGCCATGTTGGGTTATTTATTTCTTTATAAACTATATTGAAGCCGTTGAATTCCTTCTGTTTAATATGAATCAGTAAACCAGTTGTGGTAACAAGGTTTCCGTATGTCTGTTCGTCGCTCTGTCGGTGTCTTTGAACAAGATTTATTGTTTAAAGTTGTCACGTATTGTATTTCTAAGGTGTCTACTTACACGTGATTATTGTCACTTTTAACCCAAGACATTCGTTTAATTTTGATTAATTATCGTATACAATCTATTCGGAATTCCCTTGTTAGTAATTGAAGTATGCTGTTTTCACTTGTACTTCTTCGGTGGTATTTGTAAGAAGAAAAAACACGACAAGAACCGACTTTCTCATTTTTCTTAATGTACTCTTTGCGCACAGATGGATATATTCATAAACACATTTTTGAAACACGAAATCATAATCTTCCACTTTTAGTAACTATTAAGTCTATGAAAATTTTATTACCTCGATCCAGAAAAAGTAAACTAACAAAATAAACTAGTTTAATTTTACATTTTTGGTACCTATTATAATATAAGTTTGTCATAAATGTGATAACGGACAAAATCTTCATTCATAGCATGACAATTGAAATATTTTCACGAAAACATTTGTCTGGAATATTTTTGTCTGGATTTGTAAACGGTAAATACAATTGTAAAACAGTTGATTTGTTTCAGCATATCTCTTCTTCTTTTTAAAGCAATTAATTACAAATAGTTTTGATTGTCGTTTCACATTTTGAATTCAGTTTGCGTTTTGGGTAAAGTATATGTCTACGCACCTTTTTATTTATATCTTTTTTGTGAATTAATACAGATTTACGCATTAAGGGTCTGCTCCAGTAAACGAGAAAGCAAGCGGAAACGCAAGCGCTTCTGTACATAACCGTATCTAAACAGTGCAATTTCTTGCAGCTGAGCGCTTTGGCAGTGCCCCATTTCAAACCATTTTATAAATCCATCTTTTGTAATTAAGTGCTAAAAAAACTGAATATTCTTTATAAATTTTCGGATCCGGCTTGCAAATTATTTTTCATTATTAATTTTTTATTGTGTTAGGAAAAAATCAAACTTTGTACTTACAAAATGTCTATTACATAACAAAAGAAAAGCATTTAAAAAAATCTAAAATGCAAAACGGATGCGTATTGTAATTGTGCTTAAAATGAGACCTTGCAAACAATTTTATGATAAAAAATAAACGAAATAAATGGTTTGAAATTTAACATTGCTCTTATGAGATAAAAATCCAAGGTGGCCGCCACTACAGCAGACTTATTTTGTGCGGTTACTAGAAAATATATTTCAACTTCTTTCCTAGAAGTTATCTAACATTTTATAATATTTGCTTTTTCTTATATTTATTTGAGATTTACATCTGTAAAAGCATTTCACAGTTATGTTATTTACAATACTAAGTTTTTCTTTTTCTTAAACTACACTGTTATTTGGTATTAATCATAGACAAATTAAAACTAACATATTTCTATTAAACTTAATCAAGTGTAATACGATGTCTGATCCATGTGGGATTTAGGGAACGAATGTCTTCCGAGCATACAGGATAGATGTGTGTGATTATGCATGTCTCTGAACACTGTTACGTAAATCCAAATTGCATTGTTCATTCATGGGATGTAATGCGTGTTCAATCTATAGATAATTGAAATAGGAAGGGTGGTAGCTCCTTTCGTATATTCGTTTTGTCTTGCAGCCGTAGAAAATCATTCGCATTCGCTATTAATCTATCCATTTAGTAAGTGAAAATATTAATTTTAGAATCTGTTGAACATCTTGAAAGATATAACAAGAGGATTGAAGCTATTGAGCCTTTCGGTAAATGAGTCACGAAAAGCAAAATTATTTTCGGGTGGTAAAGAAAAAGAAAGGGTTTTACAGTTAACTATTATTATTATTATTTACTGGCATATCGCTTTTTAATGCAACATTTATAGTATAAACAAAATAATAATAATAAAGGAGGAAATCGTGTCTAAATTAGTATAATAATAAGATATGTTGATGAATAGAGCCACAATACTATTTTCTCTGCTACATAACTGGAAGAAACAGTTTTATTTTCCGTGATTTTGTACTAAATGTAATAAATTAAGGGTGGGGACAGGATGGGATTAGTGAGGGTGGTTAGAGATCCAATTTGCGGTGGAGTGAGGCGATTACTTAAAGAACGATCGCTAGGGGGCAGTTTAATGGAGGAAATGAAAACGCGGAAAGAAATCCAATTGTTATGGAAACGAAAAGAATCATTAAATGCACGGATAGATCGACTGAAAATGCGTAAGTAATGGGCTATTAGGGCTAAATTTTGGGTTCAAAATATATAATAACACAACGTTATATTTGGTAATGTTTTTTACTGATAATGGCAAAATAAACTCTCATTGTAACCTAAATTGTTAAAATTATATTGCAATTTAATCCAGAAAGTACTTTACTATGACTTTGTGTAAACTTTTATTTTCTGTATTCAGAGAAATATAACTTACCGTTAAAATGTTTAATTTCTTAAATCGCGATCATGTATATGAAATGTGGTTGTTAATGAAGCAAAACATTCGTTTTGGTCAAATTAGTGTTTTGATGTCGTAAAATAATATGCAGCACTTCTTTCTATTTAATAGTTACCAAATATTTTTTTCTGTATTCGTATCTCAAAAAACTAGAAATCCCTGTTGTACACTTGCTTAAATTTTCCATTTTTACTGATTTTTGAAATTACCTACCTTTTTACTAGAAATTAGTTTTTTTTTGTATCAATTAAGCTTTCATTTTGAAGATTTCTACGTAGAACAATAAAAACAAAAGTTAAATCAAATTTCATTCAACTAAATTATTTGATTTTGTTTACTTATTTTTAATCAGTAAATTTTTTGTTGGAGAAAAACAGAAACAAAACAAATGATTACTGTGTGGACTAAGTGTTTATTTGTAAAATAAAATTATTTTTAACCTAACTTATTACAAACAGTAAACATGTTTTAATGAAAACATACACATATAACCATGTACATTTATTACTGAACGAATGATACGCAGTACTTCATAGACTAATATTATCATTTCATTGGACAACATTACAAAGAGGAGAGCAGCGATTTAGGCTAAAGACAATGAGATTATGTGTTTATTAGCACCAGCTGGTGGCATTCCATTTTGCTTTATTATTAGTCTGCAATTGTCTTTTTGGTGTTACAATAATACTGGAATGTTTACCAGAAAACGGACTGTTTTACAAAACCATTTATACGGGTGTTGCCACGTAGGCTACGATAAAAGTGATGTGTTTTTATCTCTGTTAATAATTCTAATTGCATTCATCTAAACAAATATAAAACATGCAAAAATAAAATAAAATATGTTTCGTTTAATGATTTTAATGCATAGGTATTTTACTTTCTTTAAAATGGAATTAACGTACTTAACATACTCTTCAATATAAACACAATAACATTATTATAATGTGATTTATTACTTATACTGTAAACATCCAAAAGTTAACACTCTACTGGAACAGTTTTGTCGCAGATATTCTACACAAATATCAAACACGTTCGGTATTGCCATGTCGAGAGTCTACAAGAAGTAGATTTCCTTCTTCCCTCATCCTTACAGTTTGACTTGGCAACACACTCAGTTGTAGAAAACTGTCGTGGTGTTGTCTATTTTGGCGTTATCACTGACCGCGGCGTATGATCTTTTCTCAAATATGTGGTTTTACTAAACATACAACTTATACCGCTGCCATTTTTAATTACCGAATAATAACTTCTATCTTATTTTAAAGCACATACAAATTGAAAATGAAAAATTCTTTAGTAGTTTTTTAACAAACTATTCAATTTAAATGGTTTTAATTATATTCCTATCACAAAACATGCACGGACTTCAACCGGATTCTAACCGGGAACCTTTTCGTCCGTATTTTGTGGCGAAATAAAAATGCAATACAATCGCATTCACATGTGGTTTTAGTAAAATGCATTCAGATAAATTGCGAGTAACGGTACAAGTAACTAGTAGAACATTATACTTATCTATACTAATATTATAAAGAGGTAAAATTTGTTTGTTTGTTTCTATGTAGGGGGCGGGGGGGGGGGGGGTAATCTCTGGAACTAATGAACCGATTGAAAAAAATAGTTTGACTAATCAAAAGCCACACTATCCCTGAGTAACATATTCTATAATTCATTTTGATAAAAACATGTTTTATTTCAATATTTGTAAATTTAGTCGGAAAAATCTTAGGTTAGGTTTAGACTGAGGAACCAACACATGTATTTACATTTATTACCATAGCAACCAATTGAATAAAATAACAGATAAAACAGCTGTTTGCTCCAATATTTCCATTGACAGCTGATTTCAATAAAACTTTGAAGCAATTATTTGTATTTCTAACTTTTAGGTTAGGTTTTTATTAAAGTGTAGACCTGATCCTTGCTGGTTCTTTTAACCTTTATTATAACTGTAGTTATAAAATATACGAAATAATTTGATTTGAACATTTAACATTATCTACCTCCTTAGCTTTGGGGTTATTATTAATCCTACACCTTTATTATAAAGAAAACATAACATGATTATGTGTATGGAAGATTCCAACGGGGTTGGCGTGCGGAGCACCCAGGGGTTTCCCCTAGTCGTAAATAAAGTGGACTGTTTTAATGTAGGCTTATGTTTGTATAAATTGTTATCGTAAGCCTACTAAAATATGTACTTTCTCTTTTTCAGGTAAGTGTTTTCCTGTAATTCTTTTGAGTTAAGGTAAGAACTATTCTTATCTTATATAAAGACAAATTAGTGATTATAATTATTTTAATCTCTCGCTATAATTTAATAAATAGGAGCTCTCAAAACATGCGGTCAATACACTGAAAATAACCAGAAAACACTACAGACTTAAGCGTTTAATGAATGCCCAAAATTGCACTTCTCTCCGCATATGCTGATCTGATAAGACATCGCAATAAAATTAATCTTCATCTCATGTTGTCCAAATCAGCTGTTTATCAGCCGTGTTGCATTAAAAACATCTGCCTTACAACGTGCAAAACCCGTTTCGGAACTCATCAAATTCCTCAACGTATAAAAATGTGTGAAATGCAGTGTTCAGTTCACGGATGATAAACATAAATTAATAAAGATGTCGCTTTTACAGGACGTAACAACGGTTATGGCCGTCGTACAATTATCTTTATTAATATCTTCATTTTTACTGTTTTCAGAGTACATTGTAAGTAGTTGTGTATTCGACATGGTATTAAGGCTCTAGTGCAGCGTAGGACTTTACTAAATAAAGTCACTTTCCCTCAAAGAAGTAATTGCAAAATTTTAAGCATTTCGTACATTAAAATAAACGGGAAGTGCGTTTGTCTATTACAGCTGATGTTCTACAAAACGAATAAAGGTATGTGACGTAGCTATACATTATCCTGATTCGTATGGTAAATTATTAATAACTAAAAGAATAAGCACAACAGGGGATGCGGAATACTACCCCCCGGAAAATTACCCCCCCCAGGTGAAACGTGACGTCACGAAATCTGCCAACTAACCATTATGGGAGCCGTGTCCGCGACTGCAATACTACCCCCCGGAAAACTACCCCCCCCCCAAGCAGGTTCCTACAATTATACTGTTATCGGCAACATACTGTGACTAAACAGTTTAGGTCAGTCCTCTAGTTTTTTTTTAATTCTAATTATATCGAAACTTGAGTGTGCGTGACTGGAAAACTGCCTCCCCGATCTCTGACGTCAAAATGACGTAGTAACCTGCTTGGGGGGGTAGTTTTCCGGGGGTTAGTATTCCGGCGACCCGCACAACAAACTATTTTACTGCAATCTGGGAGAGGTGACAAAGTTTTGTACACTAAAAAACTGTAATTGTGTGCTGTTTACGGGAGAAGTGTAAACTTTTTAACTAACACAACTTACGAAATGAGGAAGCACAATGTTCATTTTGTAACACAACTTATGAAGTGAGGAAGCACAATGTCCATTTCAGAGGTATTACTAATTAAACTATGCATTGTATTAACATTAACAGATTAAGCCTATGACGTAGGAAAATCTGTTACACTTATATACCCAACTCAAATATTCTAAATTAGCAATGCGATTGTGGTCTTGGTGATGGACTCTGCTGGCTCGAATCTCGGCAAGACCAACATTTTTCAAACAGATGGAATAGAGCGTTTCACATTAGGAGCGTTTCACAAAATGCATGGTGAAACGCGTGACGGTAAAATCCGATTCACCGCCAGCAACAAGAAAACTATATACTCTGCTATACATACAAATGTTTTGGACGTGGTGCGCCTATAGAAGTTTACACTTCAAAAATAAATATTTTATGAAAGTAACGTGTGAAATGGGTGTTAAAACTGTTGTATTTTTTAGAATTTTGTGAAAAGCAGTTTTTAAGATAGTTTGTAAAAAAATTTATGTTCCTAATGAATACAGAACTTATAAGAAGCGCAACGCTTATGGAAAATAGTCAGCCCGGTTGGTTGCCGCCAAATCGAGCTTAGCGCGGTAGCCTTTAGGCAGCGCTGGCTGAAAATTTCCACCCGTCTGTGACTCATCAATCCTCCGTGCAAGGTGTAAGTGAGACAGAGAAAGGCTGGCTCATTATCTGTCTCACTCACATTTTCCGTACCGACGACAGTAGCACTCGCGCTACCTAGCGGCTGCCGCGCTAAGCTTGCCAGATTCAAGTAAAACTATGCTGAATCTTTAACTTGGGCTTTGCGCTTCTTATAAGTGCTGCATTCATTGGTGTTACCAGTTCATGCTGTTTCCGGCCTGTAATATTGTATTAGGCATCCGGCTTTCACTGTTTTGTGTTTAAACAAAATGGAATTGATTGTTTTCCATTCGAGTTTCTTCCCAACAATTTATGTACGTGCGATTCGTCTAAAATTTGACATCTATTGTCTTCCGTCTTTATGTGTTAAAGTTTATTAGTTTATCCTTATTAGAGTAAGTAGGTTATAAGTTTGAATAAAGTACCTCTCTTGGTGACGATTTGGTTCAATTCTATATTTATGTTATAAGCACCACATTCCTAACGTTATCCACTTACACTCACAGACATAATTAAAAAAATTGTTTTTTAGGGTGGCTTCAAACGTCGATATGTTGAAATTGAGATATATTATTTAACAATTATAAAACTTTCTAATTTTAAGGAAAACCACCTTTCTGGGATAACATAAAAGACCGTTTGACCGATTTTGTTCTTATGAACGTAAAATATAACTTATTTACAAATTTCAAAAGTATTTAAAACCTACTCGGTAATTTTTCTCTACAATCATGAAAGATTACGGTACCGGTTTTTATACTCAACGCGTTTGTAACAATGTTTAATGGTGCCAACCGAATCAGATAATTTCAAACGGCAAACTGTGCTCGACTGGTTTACAATTTTAGGGTGTAAGCGGCGCTCGGCTTGAAGGAGCATTGCGTGTTTTTGTCCATTTAACTCCCGCCGTCTGATTTGCCACTTTACTCATTATGTGTTATTGATCGATTATACGGTTCCAAAGTAAGGAAGTATTATTTTAGTAGATGTCA
>JAGFPH010000048.1:748464-760996 GCA_018207615.1 Philaenus spumarius
TGTGGAAGTAAATATTGATTTTTATAAGGGAGGAAATGAATTATTTATTCAAATTATAAAATTAGGAACTAATTTGTTTTGAACATTTAACATTATTTACCATCTTAGTTTTGAGGTTATTATTTATAACTTTTTTGTTAGGTTTTTGATTAAATGTAGACCTGAGCCTTACTGGTTCTTTTAACCTTTATTATTACTGCTGTTATAAAATATAAGAAATAATTTGATTTGAACATTTAACATTATTTACCATCTTAGTTTTGAGGTTATTATTAATCCTACACTTTTATTATAAATAAAACATAACATATGTTTTAGAAGGTCGCACCGGGGGTTGGCGTGCGAAGCACGCAGGGGTCTCCCCTAGTAACACATTATTTATTACAAAGTATATAATACATTGTACTAATCCTTAGATATGATTTCTCAAATGTGTTTTTGTCGCTAAGTGATATCTCCCTTAATTCTTCATTAAAATTAATGATTCAAACATCATTTTAAAGCTTATGTTCCCTGCTATTGACGAAAAATAGACAGACAGCTTAGAATTAATATTTTCGTAAAAAAAATTATTAAAAAAATGTTCTATGAAAGTTTATATGATTCCTAATAAAAGGCTCCATCTATTAACAATCTGTTTAACTTGCATGACAGCTGTTAGTTAGATTGTTTAAAGTGTAATCTATCACGCAAATTAAATCAATGTATATATCAAGCGTTATAGCTTACATTTTATAAACTGTTATTAAACCATCGTAAATAAATAAACGTAATCAACTGAATTAAATCAATTTATTAAATCAGGTAAGTGTAGGCATACTCCTAACATGCGAAATATTCGCACGTCAGATAGTTTATTTAATTAAAGAAATATGTAACCTTGATTTATTGTTGAAAACTATACTTAAATCCAAAGCTTTTAATTGTGTTGCTATTTTATAAATGTTTTTAAAATGTAACCTACAAACTAAGTACGGTACATTTTAAATAGTTTTGCTTCATTTAGTTTGGATAAAACAATAATCTGAGATTGATGATCATCAGTATTAATAATGCGTTTACTTTACTTTATAAACACGAATTTTCTTTAAGAACGTCTTTAATTTTATTATTCTCAAAACGTAATATCTCTCTCGAGGATGAAAACACAAAATATAGGCTTCCCGCCGATGATTACTATACTGTATGTAGCCTCTCTCTCTCTCTTTCCGGTTAGATGATTGGCAATATGAATGAAGAACGTTGTTGATAAGTCCAAGTCGGAGGTTCCACCCTCTTATCAGCAGCGCATGCGCTTTTTCTCCAAGTAAGGGATGATTGGGTGGCGGAAGTACCTCCCCTCAGAGTTTCCGCTCGGTCGCAGCCAATTCCTATCCTATCAATTTCTGTGCACTGGACCGTACATTTAAGCCAGCGAAGGATACTAAATTAATGCGAAATTGCTGATATGTAAATAGCCTAGCGCAACCGACCGATTTTAAAGAGGGTTTAAAATCTTTAATGGTCCCAAAGATAGATAGGCACCTTGAGGATAGATAAGAGTGGATTTTGTAGAGAGAGAGAACTGAGAGATATATAGTAGGAGTTTTAATGTTTTTCTTTTTATATATACTATATAAATAAATTAAAACACAAGTTTTATAAATGTGGAAAATATTGACGATATATTAATTAAAATAATACGTTTTATCATATATATATATATATATATTTTTTGTAAAAGCCTTTCGTAAAGTTGTTGGCAATTTTGTATTTTAATAAGGTTAAATGCTATAGGTGCTAACTCTAGGTTGAAACATGTTCAACATATTGCCTGAATAACTTTACTCTTGTTAACTCTTAATAACTTTAAGTTGAATAGACAACATTGCAGTAACTAAGGAAACAATAGTTTTAAGTAAAGGAAAAATTAGTAAATATCGACAAAAGTATTAAATAAATACTATTTTAAGTAATGAAGACCAGTTTGTGATATACCCTTTTGAGTAGTGTAACTTTGTAAAACTTAAACAAAGGCATTCTAAAGTAAAAAGGTTTAGGATTATATTTAAATAAAAATTGTTGGTTCTAAGTATAATAAATATTATATACTTATGGACAAAATAAATCGACTCTCATTGAATGAATGAGAAATAAACCTAAGTTTAATTTATTAAATAAATTTCCTTATAAATATTGTGTTTAAAAAATATATTTTGATATTGCTTATTATTTTAAAGATACAAACGATTTGACTCTCTTTATCAAGCGGAGACTGGATTACCCCTTCCATCCGATGCTTATACTATTTACGGAGCGCACTGTAGAAATGTTCACTTACTCTAGCGCCTTAAACACCAGAGAGAACTGCTTAATTTTAATTTAATGTTTTAAACTTTCTGCTTCCACTTTATTGTAAAAAATATCGTTTAAATAAATCTAACAGATTCCATATTTTATGAAGTACTAAACTTTCAATATGACATACATTAAGGGAAAATCCCTTTCAGAGAAAGTTAACAAGGATTATTTTAAAACTATTCTAGAGCATATACCCCTACCAGAATACATGCAGATTATAATAATGGTATTATAAGATTTCTTTAGAGTATGTAATTGTTTCGGTTGTTCTGAAATTTTTTTTTTAAACCAAATAAATAAATTTAAAATATAGTAATAAAATATTTGAAAAACCCAATAATATTTTGTAACAACAACAATTATTGGCTAGAATAGCATATTTAATCAATGACGCATTTACTTTAATATTGAAAACCAATCTAAATTTAATTAATAAAGCAATGAAAGGAAAAGGTTTTGAAAATAGTTCTATCAAATTACTTAACAGAATTGTCGTTCTCAGTGTTTGTACCTTCTTAACCTATAGTTAAAATCAGTACGCGATTGTTTTACTAGCGCACTCTATATTGATTTGTCATCGTCTTTGTCGAGTGCGTGTATCGGCCATGTTTGTACAAATTGATTAAACCCAAGTCGTAAGTCCTACAGTTGCACGGCTGTTATTTATTTTAATCCCTAAACATATTGCATAAGGGTTGTACAAAAAGGGGGTAGTTTTCATTATTGACTGAGAGAACCCTTTTGTGTACAGTTGATATTAGGCTTGTCTTTTGTCATTGCTAGGCCTACTCGAAAATGTCAATAGGGATTGCGAGTACCCCGCTCCCTCAGACTTTAGTAATGCCGTGTGAGCATTTTCCCCCGTTTTCCATTCGTATTGTTTTTCTTCGTGTAAGTGCTTATTTGGGGTTATGTTTGAACGTTTTGTCTTCTTTCGGATACGTACAAGGTGATATTGTATTGCGGAGTTGAGGAGGGCGTTTAAAGATGAGAAAACATTTTGTAAGGAGAAAATGTAAGAAGGTTTTTTTTCGCGATTATTATTATTATTCACGTAGTTTAGTTATTTTTAAGTGGATTTGCGTTTAATTTGTTAACTTTTACTAATAAATTTGTGCGTACAACTATTAGATACAAAGTTACAATTTTAAGTTAGGGCTCAAGAATTAGGGGTAACAATACAAAATTATACACAATTGATTATTGGACTTTAAATATTGTTTAGTCAATAGAAACAACGATTCGATAAACTGATTAGTTTTAAAAACAATTGTAAGAAAGTAGACTTAACCTCTTTATGTTTCATTGTTTAGTTTATAGACAGCAAACTAGGTTTAAACTAGCATCACAGAGGACGCGTTAACCAACCAGTTGCAGTGGCGGTTCTAGACATGAAAACTGGAGGGGGGGGGAAGGACACTGCAGAAGGTCGATTGAAACATTATGAAAAATCAACCTCTCAAAACTCTATTTTAAACCTTTCTGGCTGAAAATTTATAAGTTATTTAAAACGAAAATCATCATCCAAAAACTCAATTTCAGCTTATTCCTGGATAAAACACAAATAATCACTTAAATCAAAAAACTTAAGAGTAAGAGCTGTTTATAAAAAAATAAGAAAATTTTACGAATTTTGAAATAACTCTTTGTCTTTAAATTTGGATGGAATTTTAGGATGTAATAGTTTTTTAGCCTGCTATAAAATGTATGGAAAAATAGTAACGAACTCAAATATGCACGTGAGATTAAATTGTATACATTGAAAATGTGTCCATTAAGTTGTTTTATTAAAAAAAAAATTGTTTCTGGATAAAGTGTTTTATTTATTTAAATAACCTTATAGTTTTTTTAGTTCAAATGATGTAAGAATGTAATTTGTAGTCATAACTTGAGAGGATATTTCATTATGAAAATTTCTAATAATTAGCCTATTTCAAATTCAAAACTTTTGAAAAAAAAACTGTTTTCGTCGTATGGTTTCGTTCGGTTTTTTCGAAACTGTTGATTGAAAGAGTTTTTCGTTATTCACACTCTCCTCTACGCAAGTCCCCAAAATAAAAAAACCAAACCCACTAACAACCAGCGAGATATATTAGCGTAATACTGTACGGATGACGTTTAAGGAATAACCAAAATATTCAAATAATCGTTGTAATCATCAGTTCAATCGTGTTTAGGGGATCGGCAACTGGCAATCTAAAATGACTGAGGTTCAGCATTTATTTTCCTTTCAGAATAAAAACTCTTAAGTCTCAAAACTTACTAAATATTTGTTTGTAACCAAACTAAGCTCATAATAAAAATTTATTGAAAAAAATCTGGGGGATATTGGGGTGCAGCTGCTCCGAGCTGGAAAAGCCACTGTCCAGTTGCACAGTTTCCCTTCCCTAACATAAGATACATTAGATTCGTTTCGAAATAATTTCAGTTAATCTATCTAAGGGTTAATCTTATTATAATATACTATGATCTGATATACAGCATGTAACCTGAACGATATTATATCTACTCAATAAAATTATAATGATAAAATGATTCCTCTAACCTAAATACTGATTTTCTGGTACTTTTTTCCTAAACTCAACTCTGTACTTCATATTTTGTCAAGAAACAAATATTGAAAATAATATTCTTTGTTGAGGAGATTTAATCTACGTGTGTTTTAAGAGGGGGAGCAATTCATGTTTTTATGCTTGCAATTACTGTTTAGCAGCAATGCGTTTTTACTTCTACATTTGTAAATAATGTAAGTTTCCTACAACACATTGTACACTCCGCCCACCCTTCCGCGTCTCCGCATGTTACGCTAAATCCCCTCCATATCATCTTTAATTATATTCATATCGCTCAAGTAGCGATTACAAAAAAATATTTAAATTCTTCCGGATCCGCTACTAACTTTCCGGCGCTTGCCCCGTCCCCGCACCCGTTCCACCCTATAATCTCTTTATGTCGAGATGATCCCTCTTGTAACAATAACCGCCCCAATATAATAATAATCCATATTTCACGGTGCTTGATATTAACCACTTTTCAATTGGCAAGGGGACCCCGATCTATTGTCAGTAGTGTACATTAATACATAATGATTTGTCAAGTGGACGGTGGGTTATAGTGTAGCATGCGGTTCCAATAACATGTTTCTATTTGATATACAAAGGGTTACGTTTGGTTACGCATGCGTGGTAGACACACTCGATACATAACCGCATGTAATCATGGACTGTAAATAGTGCATGCATTGTCTCGCTACGGAAATGTAGCCTAGTGCTCAAACAATACACAACTGTGTCTCTCAATAGTTACATTAATTATTATTTTAATCTTTATAAATAAGGTTATAATAACGACACATTTTCTTATTTTGCTATTACTGGGGGAGATCCCCGTCTGCTTCGCCAATCCTGTTTGCGAGCGAAATAATGTAATGTGGTATTTGCGGTAGAACGGGATTTTATAAATAGGAATCATTTTTTCTAATTTATTTACTTAGCAATAATTTATTTTTAAAGAGAACAATGCACTAATAATGTACTTTTTTTATGTGGCAAACACAGGTGTAATAGTTTTAGTTTATGTTTTCTATTTATTGTAGATCTATAGGTATGTGTGTTGGACTTTAGTTTTTTTACAGAGTTGATTTGTACTACCAACACGACGCGTATTATTTTCTTTATACATAAAATGATGGTAAATGACCAATCGTTCAAATAATTGAAAAACTATTCACAATCCATCATTACAAACGAACTTAAAACAGGAAAAATCAACAATTTAGTTATAATTATTACGTACAAAATATACTATAGTGCACATATTTGGTAAATTAATTTCTAACAATAGTTCGTTGGCTAATACAATTTTGCCAATTAGTATTTGTGTCTAAATAGGTTAATTATGTTACTCTACGTAAATTTTATAATTATATTGGATTTTTGGTAAGTTGAATTTTATTTCATAAATTTTCCTTCGTCGAGTCGACTTAATCGATAGTTAAACGATACTTTTATTCGAAACCCTATTCTTAAAAAAAACTTTCCAAGTCTAAATCGTCCATATTGGTACAGGCTGTCCAAACCTAATATTCTGTTGAGTTATTAAAGCGTGTTATGTTTTATTTCTTTTGTGGAAACACTTACAACACTTACGCTGTTTTAACACTTGTACATAGCTACACAATACCTTTTTTAAAACTATTTTCGATCAAATTATTAAATTTTAAAGAATATCACGGTGTTTGGGTACAATTCCGTATCATATAATATTAAAGATGATTAAATTAAAAAGTTTGCATTGTCACTTTGTTTACTGAAATATGGAACTCACAACTGAATAATAATATGCAAGGCGAAGCAAATACACACTGATTATTATGGCACTCGTATCTTCACGGAAATTATGATTTATTAGGACAGAGTCACTTGTATCGGGGCTTCTGGTGAGGTTAGCGGTGACCTGGATCCTGATGCACGCGCAGTAGGGTTATAGCTTTGCGTGAATGGCAGGAATTGATTTTATATAATAGAGAGATGGTTTTAAGATATTTGTTATTTCTAATGCATAAGTGGATATATCTTATAAAAACACTTTCATAGTAAAACATTATTTGGTTTTCCTCCTTTAGATAAATTAAAAATGTTTGTGCCAAAACAAGAACGTGACATTAATTTTGTTTTCTTTTATAATATTTGTAACCATTTTGCGGAGTAGATTTGCTGAAATGCAATTTTTTTTTCTTACCACGATCATAATAAAATTCAAATAAATGGTAGAGAATTATTGGAAACAAAGTAGGAATATTTGTCAGTTTAACTAAGGTTTATAAATATATCTAAAGTTTTAAAATATTTATCTAAACTGTTTGTTTGTTATGTCGAGTGTTAGATATACAATAGGCCTACAATAAAATCCCTTTTAAAAATGTGGCTTTGTTGCATTCATTTATATTATATAAATTATATATATATATATATATATATATATATATATATATATATATCATTATTATACCATAAGGTAAATTTTTTAATATTAGTTTTATGTTGAAGTTCAAAAATTCTCTGCAAATGATAAAATAGAAGGAATGTTGATTATTATATGCCTAGTTGCTTTTTAAAATTATCTGACCCCTACTTAACTATATTTCTGTTGCTAAGTTTGTCAGTTGTCGATTGTACGTAAGTTTGGGCACATTAAAACATAAGGCGGGGATATGTGGTCGCGACGTCGCCCCAAACAAACACATCAGCCCGCGGGAAAGAGACGCTCCGTTGTCATTGTAATACTGTGCTAACGATGTTCGCCCTGGAGGGAATTCGGCACGTGGCGCGGAATCCGCCCTTGCAATTAAATGCATATCAATACTGCGGATAATGAACCTCCTTCAACCGCACTCAACCGGCGTGCACAAACCCGATGTCTTTTTTATTTTCAGTACAGTCTGGGTTAATAGTGTAAAACTGTTATTTAAATTCAATCTCAGTTAAACACACACAGTAGTACAATTTGTCAGACAATCAAAAAGATCCATTTCTTTTCGGCAGCAAAATTATTTTAGTTCCAATAAGCCAAGAAATATATGAATTTGATCGTTTACAAGAAGTACGTTGTCCCAAGCAAACAGTAAGACGTGTATTTTAAATATTAATAACTTAAATTAGATTAATGTTTCTTCAAAGCACAGCCGAAGTACAGAAGTAAAATATTTCTATAACTATTTTGGTTTTACGTTAAAGAAAATATTTCTCCTGTCCGAAAATTTATTTTCAGTTTTTATAATCTTGTTAAGTAAACAAATAAAAGGAACAAAGATCAAGTTGTACAGTTAGCGAAAACTAACTAGATTGGTTAGTAATTAGTTGGATTGTTAGCATTTTTGTAAAATCTAATAAACAAAATTGGCACATAAGTATATTTTTAGGTTGAGTATTGTGCTGTAGGTATTAATGTAAATTTGATAAATTCATCTCTGTTTTTAAATTTAAAAACATATTAATTTACTGTTGTACAAAATAAATCTAAATAGTTTTCGCTCTATGAAACAGCACTTCAAAATAATTTCAATCTAGAATATGTCTTCTGAATAAAAATCTTTTTTTTTGGTACTAGATATTTTAAGCCACCATTACAGATAAACATTTAGAGAACTTATTTAAATCTCAGTTATTTTATCTGATCTTATTATAAATGTATATTTTTATAACCGACACATTACTTATTATATTTAAATAAAAACGACACTTGATTCTAATTCCTTATTTTCTTGCTCAAAGGCATTGAGCAAATCTGTAAAAAGGTAACATCTATTTTTCTATTTTGGTCCTGATAATATCAATTTGGGTAGCCTATATTTTCAATAGCAAACGCTAAGAAAATTGTTTATTTGTGTTATTTTGAAGTTTTTATACATTACCTCGCGTAAATTTGGTAAAGAAATAGTTTTAGGAAGTTCTTTTGTTATTAAAATTGATTCCACTTTATAAATTGAAAACATATTCGACAGTGAATAACAATGTTGTTGGTGTCAGTTGGGTTTAAAACAAATACAATGTAATTAAATAATTATAAGTAGGCTTTATACTCTTTAAACAGAATCATACAGTTTAAAACACTTTCCCTCTTTAAATAGAAATAGTTTTTTTTAACTTCTCTTGCGCTAGCCTACGTGTGAATACACAACAATACGTTAACCTGCATCTGGTAATGTGTGCATTCACTGAGTATAACATCAGTTTCAGTTACAAAACTACCTCGCCTTTCCCAACCTTAGTAAAAGTGTTTCTAAAATAGCCGCGCCTTACTTTTTCCAAGAAGTCTTTTCCTTTTACGGTCACTTTTGTTGTCAAAGCGTCGCCCGTTTTGGTGACAGCGGCCGACACTCAAGTCGCACGAATGTGCTCATAAATTATCAATCGCTCAAAACTTGTCATGTTGTAAATTTAGTTTTCGTGAATTTCTCTGTGTGAAACCCAATTATCGGTCCCAATATAAGCATACCGTGCAGATTTGGTTAGTTCTGGGAAAAGGTATTTTTTTTAAACTTTATTATTCAAATAAATAACGTAAAACTTAAACTGAAGGAATGCTTAAAGAATGTTTTCTATTACCACTAACGTTTTTATTTTATTACTTCTAGACTACAATTTATGTTTTCTATAATTATAACAATAACGTTAGATATTATTTTTTTTTATATCTACATTTTTTATATAATTTAAAATATAACACGAAGACAGGGTTATAGTTTGATAATTGTAGCTCGTGCGTCTCTGAAGAGGGCGACTTTGTCGTTGAAACGCGTTTATGTTAATAAACTTATTTAGTTGTGAGATTCTGTGGTCAAGTTTTATTCTATCAACATATGTTCTCACAAGTCAAGCTCAAAATCTACTTATTTATTTGACTTATTTAACATACATTTTTGAGATTGTGTTTTTTATCATAAAACGAGAAATGTGTATTTGTAAGTTTATACTTTTTTAGTAGTAATTTTATAACAAGCAGTAATTATCTTATTAATTTTTAGTTTATTGATCGATTACAAGTTGGATTACACAGTTTTTTTAATTCCTAATAATTTTGTCAAACTAATGATAATGTTTTCAAAAGTCAGTCGACATGCAGTGAATCTTGTATACAAATCTTATTTGGCAATGGTACTAGTGAAGTTATTATAGGTTAAGTTAATTGTGTATTTTCTTTAATTTATCTTTGACCAAGAATAAAAATTGAGTAGAAAAGACAATTCTCCTTTCAGTTTTAAGTAACTTATCCAATAAATCTCAGAAGTGATAAAGACATACTTAAAATTTAAGTATTTTTAAATACAGTACACTGATTGCAAACGTTAGTAAAACGGCTGTAAAGCGGCAATTTATGTCATCTGAATCCTAGCTTAAGGGCTAGGTGTCTCCATATTGGATATTTCTATAAATCAGTAGTGATGACTGAACTCTGATATAAAGATTAAAAGTCCATGTCATCGAATACCAATTCCGGAGATGATTACGTGATGGATGGTTGACCTCCACAAGGACAAGTGAACCGTACAATGGAACCAACCCTTAGTCGAGTGGGGTAAATATGAACATAATATGTATATCACAACCCCTGTGTTGTGGGGGAGCTGGACAATAGACCTCCCCCTTTACATCTGCGATTTAAGCTTTTTGGAGCGAGTGCGGATTTTGTCATGAAATGTTTTTTCTCCTCTATAGAAAAGATAAATACTGAGTGATCAAGTGTTAGACAAATTTGTCATCGTTTGGTGTTTTATCGTTGGATTTGATGGCGAGTGTTGTAAAATGTAAGTAATGTATTTTTTATCAAATATAACTCATGTGAGTGGGATGAAAATATCACTGAAACTAAAATCCAATTATTGTTATCTACTAAATGGCTATTTCAAATGTTTAGATTTCTTGGAAGTCTGTATTTTGTGGCACAGGTTACTGAGTATTAATAACCCTGGGTTTAGTTTTAGGTTGAACAATATAGGGGTCCGTATTTTTACCAAATATGGAAGGTTGATTTGCTATATTTGTATGATTCCAAAATGCTTTCAATAAAAGTAACATTTTTTGAAGGCGTAACCCCTGAGCGGACATCATCGCCTGATTGAACAGGAGCATTCAATCGGTTACCTCCCAGATGCGGTCATACAATGAGAAAAACTGTGCCAGATGCGGTAAAGCAAGTTTTTTTTTACCTGCCTCGGTGCTCTCAGATGCGGTCAACTTAAATGAGCCACGTCCCGCATTGTATTTTTGATTGATTATCGATTAATAATCTTTATGTATTATTAGGGTCCACTGCTTGTACCACCCGGAACTGCGTGCCCTCTTATCTACAGGTACCTCCACAAGACATGGAGGGGGACGATCGTTTGGCTTGAGCTTAGTTCCATATTTTTTCTTCTTTTTATTTTGTTGTTTATTTAAACCTAACCTAACCTAATTAAAAGTTCAAATTTAAAAAATATGACCGCAAATGGGGGCGAAGGATTTTTTGATTTACCGCAACTGGCCCTTACCGCTTCTAGGAGGTCACCATTTAATTACTGCTCACAAATTAAACAATTGGTGCGCACATAAATGCACGTAAACACTATTGTTCAACAGTTTGTTCACAACACACCACTAAAACTAGTTAACAAAATGCAATAGATGATCTGGCCTGAACAGGTATTTCTAAAAATTACCAATCATATCTTGGTATCATTGTCCAGCATCGTCTGAATGCAATTTCTTTTAGGGACATTTTTTAATTTTGTACACTATACAAGAAGGACGCTTGAGGGAAAAACAATTAGAACATTATATACTGGGTGCCCAAGTCGCAATAAAAAACCATGGGTTAGCACGAAATGGCATAAACGTAGTTAAAGCCGCGGTTCCACTAGGCTGTTTAGCAGCCGCTACTAACTAGCCGCTGGTAATATCGCCAGCAGGCAGCGGAGAAGAAAGGGTTCACATTAGAATATGCAAGACTAGTTAAGTAGCCGCTAGTACAGTTGCTACCGCACAATTTTTCTTGGATTGTTTTATCTTTTATTTCTGTACGTATCACATAAGCTTCTTATTTTCAATGGGAAAAAACCTATTTTTAGTCCTCGTTGTTGAAGTTCTTGTAATAAGTCACTATATGCTGCATCTTTGGCATTTCTGTTAGTGTAGTCTGCAGAAGAAGCGTAGTTTTTGGAATAAATCTAAAAATGTTATAATGTCTTTGCCCGACCAGTTGTTTGTGTCAACCATATTCACTTTATTCACGAAATAAAATATTATAAAATATAAAGCAATATACAATACTACGTAAAACCAACACACGTCTTATTTCACCAGCTGCTAATGAGCTACTAGGAGTTCACATTGACTGCCTGAGCCAGCGATGAGGTCACGTGACTGCTAGCAGATGGTAGGCAGCGTTAAAAATTTTAACATGTTTGACTTCTGTTTTCGGCTAGTAAATACTATCCCGCTTATATTATCCCGTCGCTGGTTCTGGGTCAACTACGCTGCTTGCTTGCAATATTACCTACCAGCGGCTAGTGTGACCGCGGCTTAAAAAAAACCCTCCCTCTTAACGGTTCTGCAGTTTGAAGGTATAAACGGACTATATCTTTAATCCCCGAGTTCACTCTTTTCCCACTGTCTAAATAAGGCTTGCTTCAAAAACCCATGGGTTAGCACGA
>JAGFPH010000048.1:766326-784249 GCA_018207615.1 Philaenus spumarius
AAAAAAACCAGAGGTACTAACCTATACTGTTTAGTCACAGAATGTTGGAAACAGTAAATGTTTTCTAAATACGCCTTACTGAAAATATGGAATAGTCTACAAAACTTCTGCTTCAGTGATTTCAAGGGTTGAATAGCTGGCTCGATTTGGATGTGGTCCGATCGTCACCCTTAAGCCTCTGGCTCCATTTGGATGTTTTTGGGTAGGCGGAGCAGGTAGACTGGCTCGATTTGCCAGAGCCCAAACAAATAACGTTTAATTGCTGTTATTTGTTCAAATCGCTTACTTTTGTACGTTTAATTTAATTTATTTATGTTTTACCCTTTGTTAGAGAGTTTCTCTTCCAATATTTCTTTATGGACAATCGGTAGACAGAGTAACGGTTTATTTGTTTCAAGCATATATTTATTGAAAACCTAGATTATAATTTAAAAAATACGTAGTACATTTATTATTTTTAGATAATTTTATTTAATATGCTATAGTATTAATTATTAAATCCTCTATTCTTACGAAAATGTAAATACGCATTTATAATACGGTTACTAAACACTTACATAAAACAAAACATTCTCAAAATTATTATTTAAGAAATGAATAATATTTAGCTTTTACAAAAACATGGTCGTCTGTTGACAACTTACAGGTAATCAATTTTTCTTAAGATGACTTTTTTACATTTATTACTCTTCACATGTTATATGTATATCCGTTTAATTGTTTACTATACTTAACAGTTTCTAAAATATTTTGTATACAAATTAGGCATATTTTATTCAACAATTCCTAAGTGTTTGCCAATTCGGACAACTCGTAATTTTATCAATTTCCTCTAACTTCAAATACGATCCAGTCCATTGTTTTCTAAATTCCTGCAGTATTCACTTCTAGGAACGTAATATAGTCAGGTATTTTCTCCATGGATATATTTTAGGATCTTAACTTTATAATGTTAAGGGGTAACAGTAATAAATAATAATAACTTAAGTTTGCTACTAGCGCGAAACCTATTGTAGCTGCTGTTATTGGTTGGTGGAATTCAAATATTAACATTAAATTTTGTGTCACGATTTTTGGAAGAGCTACATTATCATCCTCTTGTTTCCTAATTTACAAAATAATGTAATAAGGCATGCTTGTAAATTAACTTTACTTCTTTGGTGGATGGATCACGTTACGACTAAGGTAGTTCACAGCCAAAAATCCGTCACTAAGGTTTATCACGAGATTTGAGCTGTATTATTTTAGTAATAAATTCAATACACAACCTTCTTAAAAAAAGATAAATTACACACTACTTAAATGTTTGTTTTAACTCGAAATATTAGTCCTGCCAATACTACACTAAGGTAATAAATTAAGTTAAACTGTATTATATAAATTATTTTGTCTTCTATCTAGAAACACGACAAATAAAATTTATTCAAATCACAATAGAATTTATCTTAATTTGACAAGTTTGCCTTTGAACAAGTTTTATAATTTATCCGGTTTAACTTTGATTTGAAAGTCAAACTTTCCAGACTATTTCTAATTAGAATTTATCGGAGTATAATTGGATTTTATAAAATTAGTTGAGAAATCAATCGCCGATTGTACTTGTTGCGAAGTTATTAACTAACTCAAGAAATAATGAGGACAATCAGTTTTTACATAGGCACTCGATTTAAGTAATAGTTTGCAAAATCTGACCATCGCAAGAGTAAGTTTCTTCTCCACTTCTGCTGTATTGGATCAATTGAATATATTTAAACAGTTTAACGTAGTCGGTATTTAAATTTAAGGCTTATTTTAAAGAGGAAACTTTCCTTAATTAAAAACAATTCTGATTCGTTACCCTTTGTAATTCTTTAAAGTATAAATAAACCCGAGAGGTGCGAGTTCTCCCAAGGGTTCCGTACTACCGCAGTGATATTTACAAAAACAACAACTGATCAACACTATATATAATCAATATACCGGATCTAATATCTGACCAAAAACAATAATAATGGCAGGAATAAAATATAACTTAGTAGTGAAGAACTGTGAAAAGAGGTGACGGCTTCCAGCCACAGTGCAAATAGATAGGCCTACTGTATAGAGAAACACAAACTTTTTATAACTTTTGAATTGTAAACCACGATCAAAGGCGCACCACGTCCAAAACATCTGTATACATGTGTGTATAGCAGAGTATATAGTTTTCTTGTTGCTGGGGGTGAATCGGATTTTACCGTCACGCGTTTCATCGTGCATTTTGAGAAACGCTCCTAATGTGAAACGCTCTATTCCATCTGTTTGAAAAAAGTTTTGGTCTTGTCGAGATTCGAACCAGCAGAGTCGAGCTCTATAGACTATCGCCTTAGCCATTTAGGCCACAATCGCATTGATAATTTAGTATATTTGAGTTAGATATTAAGTGTAACAGATTATCCTACTTCATAGGCTTAATCTGTTAATGTTAATACAGTGTACTGTTTAATTAATAATACCTCTGAAATGGACATGTGGTTTCTCATTTCGTAAGTTGTGTTAAAAAATAAACATTGTGCTTCCTCATTTCGTAAGCTGTAGGCCTATCAAAAATGGACATTGTGCTTCCTCATTTCGTAAGTTATGTTAGTTAAAAAGTTTACACTTCTCCCGTGTGGTCTTAAGCACACAATTTCATTTTTTTTTTCATAGTAGTTTTTATCTGCAATAGTTGTTCTATATATGGAACATTTTGGTAATAGTATTGGTGTTTTTGACAATATTTACAATATTTTTGACAATATTTTCACAAACATTTTTTACAAGATTGTCTTAGTATCATTTATAAAACGCTATCAAACTACCTGTATAACCCACACGGCTTTATACAATATTTTACAGACTTACTGATAAATGTATAAAATAACATAATATATGATCGTTCTAAGAGTGAAAAGGCGGAATAAATATACTCAAATTTAACAAAACAAAGGTTTTTGTCCTGCAAGCTGCAACGGTACCTAAAACATCACCTCAACGGTTATATTTACTACACATGTAACCTCAAACTTTAACTTAATGAGACAATATCGAAAAGAAAGAAGTTATTAAGACCAGTGTTCTTTTACAAGAATTATAATCTAAAAATCGAGAATAGAAATGTCTAAATGAGCAAAGGTAAACTAAGAAGGGAGGGAATATTGAAAGTGGGTTGGCATTTTAATTTGGCTGTATCCCGTTCGTTTCCTTGGCTGCTCCCTATAATAAGAAGGGATGAAGTACTATTCTAGATGTTATGTTCACACGAGTGATTCCACGGACTCCACGAAGTGAACAGCGAGGTACAGTTCTGTAATTGGACATGCAACACTGAACAGCAATAATAATGTTTAGCTTCCCTCAACCATTGGATTTATTATTTCAGAATCCGACCGTTCCATTCTGCTCTTTACTCTTTAATGATGGCTGTAAAACTTGACGATTCTAATCTCATTTGGCAAAATTATTCCCGACGAAGACGGAGTAAAACGGCATGTTCGGTTCCTTCCTGTAGTTAACGTAGGTGGAAATCGGAAATGTCAAAGAGTTCAGCTTTAAAGTCTCCTGGTAAAGTTCTGATTTAATGTTCATGTTGGAGAATATAGAACCGAGGTTTAGATTAAAATGCGATTAAAACAACAAAACTTTATTTCCCCTCTCTAAACGCGCCATTTCCAAATTTCAGTTTATGTTTTCAAACATTAAAAGTAAACCAAATTCATTGTTAGCATTAGTAGCTTTTTTTAGTAATGCTACATTTTCTGGCCTTATTAGCGAATTTCCATAGGAAAAATGAGCTATAGCAGCGACCCTTATGGTAAGACCTAAGGTCGGGAATAGTAAATGAGCACCGATCATGGGCCCCAGAACACGTTTTTGGCAGTCTTTAAAAATTATATTTATATATATATATATGTGTGTGTATATATGTGTTCGCACTCTAGCAGCCGCATTTTAAGTCCGATTTGGTCCAAATTTGGTACACACGTTGGTTGTCTATGTTGCTCGGACGAGTTCGTTAACCAAAAACCCCAACAACCAAAAGCACGTTTTTTGACAGGAAGTAACGATTTTTTTAGATTTTTTTACGAGAATGAAACTTTTTTAGAGTTTTATTAAAAAACAAAATAAATGCAGGATATTGTTCTGCACATTTTGTTTTTTTACACGACCTTATAGCTCGCTTGGTTCCCCCAAAATCGTTCAAAACGTAAAATACCATAACAGTACCTGGTTGAAATCCACGTGTGGGATTTTACTGTGGGGCTATCTTATGATCCGAGGCCCAACGACCGAGTTTGTACTCTGCCAGCAAAGCGAAGTTGTCCACAACCCAAGGCAGCAAGGCCGAAGGACAAACCCGCTTGCGAGTTTTTCCGCCGAGAGTTGAACGAAGGGGTGCGTGAGTCGAAGCTGGAGGCTTAGGTGCAAACAAATTCTACTAATATAGTTCAACACACAAGCAGCTATTGAGCGCCTTCATGAGTATATCAATTTCCCAAATAGTTGGTTGAAACCCTAAAACATGTTAACTTATTTTGGAAATTCGCTCAACTCACTTCAGCGGTCCAGCTGCGTGGTCGAGTTATTTCTTTCTAATTACAAATATCTCTTTCTAAATTATCACTTCCAGAAAATGTAAAATATACTTCTTTTCCTTACCAAATTGTATAAGGTAAAGCAAAAAAAAAAAAGAGTCTTGAAACATGTTTTTATATATTTAAAAAAATATTTGACTTAGTATTCCAGGGAAGGGTCAAACAATTTATTTCCAAAATCTTGGTCGTTGAAATCTGACCTCCAGTTTTTTTATATAGTAAACTTAAATTACTACAAAACTTAAGGCAATGTATATATTAATGTAACAACGGAAATTGATTTACTTAGTCCAACTTGTAGGTGTACCTGTTTATTGTATATTCAAATATGTGTTTTTGTTTTAAACAAAATATTTATTTTTCATTTTCAAATGATCAGTAACAGGTCCTGTTTTGTTCAATAAGGGCAGTACTTCCACCCGTGAAACACTATTTTAAATTCGCATATCTTGTTTCGCCGTTCTGAACCGGGTTGATTACAAAAACATATTTCAAGCTTGATTGTTTTCTCGACAAGGAAAGCAAGGGTTCCCCTCCCCCACGCTGCACTACCTGCCGAGGTGATGTCTGCCGACGACAGCACATCAAACCGAAACAAAACAAAGAACTTTGCAAGCCCCTTCTCTGATCAACTTTGCCGAGCAGACAATCTCCAGGTATTGGAAACTTCGACTTTTCATCGGTACAAACAATAGCCTCGATCCTGCGACTGAAGCATTTCCTTGTTTTCTTCAACATTTTCAATTAATCGTGATGACATGTCGCTAAAGCGTTCGTCCCTTAGGCATAGGGTGGATTTCTTAACACAAGTTATGCTTGATCGTTTCGTGCTTAATGAGTAAAACTAAAAGTAACACTTTTGCTGGTTTTCGTTTCACATTGAAATACACTTAACCACCGAACTCGCTATTTACTGGAAACAACGCTTCGATTTTCCCCCGAAGGTTTATTGTCTTTGCTCATGAAACCCAAGAATAGTTGTCGAAGATAAAACTCGGTTTGGCACATTTTCTATTTTTCTTTGACATTCAAACAAGTTGTAATTATTTTAATATAGGGTCAATCATTCGAAGGTCCAGGAAATCAAGCCAAGAGTTCTAGTAGAAAATGTAGTCGGACAGTTGCTTTTTAAGGGTGGATCTCAAAGTTTAGATCAAATTTAAATCTAGCTTGGTGATAAGGCAGGATCTTCACGCCTCATATAGTAAAGGTCGTTTTTTGTTATTTAATTTTAAAGGTAGGTAAAATTTTAAGAAAAAATAGCGAGCATAATCATTTTTTAAATTGCATATTTCGACAGTTTTAGTCTTCATTTGTCAGCAAATAAATAAGGGTTAAAATTATTTGCATAACTCGGGAAAAACCACTCTCTTTGTATATAAAGAAATTATCTTTTGACATATTTTTTCTCTACTTTCAAAGCATGTATTTATTTTTCCATTTGCTTTAAACGTACTTCTTTTAAACACATTTTCTTCGTTCTATTGTATTTTTCGAAATCCAGGTATTAAAACAATTCTTAACCATCGCATTACGTCTTATACTTTTCTGTTATCTTGACCAAGGTCTCTTATCACCAGTATGGCGTCAGTCCGAGGCGTGGTCCAGAGGAAACTGCGGTAGTGATAACACGTCACACTATAAAATTACGTGATTCGACGCCGGACACAATTAATGGAAACCTAAGTAGATCGTAAAAACTGTGTTTTCCCGCCAATGTACCAATTTGCAGCTTTGACAGGACAGACACGCTAAGGATAATCACTATCTTTATGAGGTCTGGGTTTGTTTTAGGTGAATCTAGGTGGCAATGACGTGTACAGTCGGGTTACTGCACAACTTGTTTGTTTGTTTAAATTATTAAAGCTAATTATAGGTAGGTAATATAATGGTGAATCTAAAGATACTATATCGTTAAATTTCATATTCTCAATCAGCCTTACAACACTTTTATACAGAATTTTAAATTCAATCATACCTTTTTGACGTGTTACTGAATTTTATTTTAAAATATTACGTTCATAATAGCCAACTAATCTAATTTTAATTAATTTTAATGTAAATTATCCATTATAAATTTATTTCAAAATGTGTTCATAAAATATGAATATACACTACATTAAAAACCACTTATAAATCTGCAAGAAAAAGCTTTCGGTTTTTATCGCGGCGTTTCAAAAGACTGTAAACTATTATACATATATAAAGACAACGACTGTGGTTTATTATAGATCATTTTTATTCTCAAATTAAATAACAGTGTATTGTTAAAAATTATCTTAAAGAAGGACAATTTAATTTTTTAAGGGCAGAAAATTTTACCCAAGTAAAACGTTATTTTATTAAAATGTTTCCTTTGCTATTTCTGTATTTGTACGTTTTGTACATAGGCATAGCTTTTTATAAAAAAAAAACGATTATACAAAAATTATAACTGAAATTAATACAATAGTAAGTACTCCAACCCCTAAAAGCAGTTTAAATATAGTTAAAATAGTTATCAAGAAAAAACTAAAATCGCCATAAACTTAAAACTTTTCTTAAGTGAAACTAAAGTGTAAGAAAAGTTGCAATGTAAGTGACGTATGTATAAATATGGATATATAAGTGTTGTAAATTAGTAGTATGTATGTTTCATTCGGGACCGCGAGGGCCGTTAAATTCCTCTTACAGAAGTCTAGAAATAGGCTCTTAGAAACAAAAACTGCTGTTGTATATAAGATTCCTAAATTGTGATAACTATTAAATCTGTTACTAGCTGTGGTACAGTGAAAGCACATAGCGTGACAGAGCTGTAGTCTGTTTTGACGAAACACCGACTGTACCGCGGCATGTGCCCTGTTATTAGTTACTCCCGGACACCCAAAGTCTTGTTATCACATATTTTATTATTCCCATTGCTCGGTTAAGACTAACGAGTACACATTGACGATTAGTTGAACTCTCCAATCAGTTGTGTTTGTATTGTCTGGGTTTGGACCTGCACTTAGTTGATTAGACTTTAGCCTGCCAATCAGTTGACCTGCCTACAAACACGGCTTTCTTAAAAATTTAAACGTGTTACGTGTCAGGTTTGTGTTTAACACTGCCCTAATTGCAAGCTTCGTATATGTACCGTGGTCTGCATACAATGGGTTTTAAAACTATCCACTATGGGCGTGGATTATCGGTGTTTGAAGAAAGCTTCGGTTAGTCATTCCCAATTTTTATAATTTTAAATATGCTTTAGAGCTCGTGGGGAAATCAAAATCGCCTTTGAGATATTACCTAACCTTATCACTAATATTATTATTCTTCAAAAGGTGATACATATTGTTTAAGCTAGTAGAGAGATTTCTGGTTGCTAACATATTTACTATGAAATTATAAAAATAATAATCTAATTTTTCAGTATCCAGGTCACAGATTTAATATGAAAAAGTTCTATATTTTACATTTCTCTGTCATGTGACATCGTTTGTTATCACTCATTAATCTAAGATCGTTAAAACATTACGATAAGTAGGCCTAACGAAAAACATAGAAACCAGTGAATGTTTTGACGGACAATATTAATTTATAACAGTAGTTGTTATTGATTTATATAAAACAGAACTACTTACGAAGAATAATTAAGAATTTAATCTCTTAAATTTAGGAAAATACTTGTGTGAAATAAAAGTGTGTTTATTGTTTTTTTCCCGTGTATGCCAAAGGTAACCGTAGTTCCCCACTTCTTTTAGACTAGAAGCCCTCATAATATTAGTGGGGTTAGAAAGGCAGAGTCGAGTGTGATCTAATTACTATCTACTCTTCGTGTAATTATCAACTTATTTACTAAATTTCAACAAATTTGCTCGGGTGTTTTTTCGAGTAGGTTTTAAGATTAGGCCTATAGATAAATAGGCACGTTTTTGGTTACTCTTAAATTAATTATTTCGTTATTTCATTTGAAAATGATTAAATTGTATTTTGAAATAAAACTGTCAAACTTAATATAATTTTCATAACTCGTTTACAAATAATTAATTACATTTGCTAAAGACTCTGCTGTGAAACAATTATATTAAACGTAATTTTTTATGTAGGTACTACTTGGAAATGCGCACTTTTCCATTTTGAAAACTGTATCGAATGTTTTACTTTTCTTCATATTTGCTAAGTTTTAGTGTGCCGGCGTCATCGGTTAAAGGCGTCATCGGCAGAACATGCAACGTTTATGACCAACCCACTTTCCTCCCTTGTTTTTATAATGGACACCTGTTCCCTTCTAATGTTTACAGTTAAACCGTCTTATTTACAGCCCTTTTATGACAATTTTTGGAAACATGTCCTTTACCTAGTTATTTCGGTCTCCTTGAGTGGCAGACCTTTAATCTTTTCTAAAGCAGTAAGACGGGTTGTTGAAGGGTGGAATTTATCCTAAGTTGTCAAAGTACGGTTTTAAAATACATAACCTTTAATACTATTTTCGGTTTGGCAAAAATAGATAAACTTTATCGATTCTTGAAATCAGTCTGAGGTCGTTCACTTTAAAATAGGAAATACGAAAAAACTTAGGCTAGTACTTGAAGTATGTTCTAAAAAAATACTTTGTGTTTATGACATAGGGAAACTGAAAAAGTTATTTTGGGCGCGCATTGTTTCCTTTAAGCTCGGGTGTTGATATGGTTGTAAATGTAAATTAGATTACCAAGAGATGCGGCTCAATTTTTTGTTTAATTACAAAGTGTTTAGTGTATGAGTTAGTGTTTATGAGTAAAAGTGTATTAAATGTTTTTTAGTATGACACTGAGAAATCTGCAATCACTAAAAAAAACATTTAACTGCTGATTTTTTTTAGAAAAAAGATGTATAAACCTCCGTGAAAAATCAGACAGATTAATTAGATACACATCAGAAATACACCATTTAAAAGAATACTACCGGTATTTAAAAACAACAGACTTTATCTAGGTCTACTTAACTATACTGACGGGGATTTTTAACTCGGTAAATGTGTACAATTATAAGGATTATAAAACTGTAGGCTTATTTTTTGTTAAAATGATGTATTTTATACGTTATTATATATTTAAAGAAGTATACAAATATTATTTTTTAATTGCTTTTTATTTTATATTGATATATCAAGTGATTTTAGAAATCAATATTTTAGTGAAAAAATTAATAATTGAATGTTACATGTTATACGAAGATGTACGAATGTTTCAAAGTTAAACGAATAGTTATCACGTCTTTAAATTTGTATGAACGAATATACTGATTATAAAAGGTTGAATTTGTATACAGTTTATAACCTCAAAGCAAATCTTATAACGTATTATAGCACACATTAGATATATAACTCATATTTAAAAAATAAACTTCACAAGAAATTATAATGATTGAAGTTGTAAACATAACCTCAAAGTATAACCTACGCTGGGTTTGTTTAAGTATTACAGATGATGAATGAAATCAGCTGTTATATTATATTTTACTCACGTACGGACGGACTTACACTTACTTTTATAGGAGTTGATGTGAAACTAATATAGGTTATATCACTATTTTATTCGGAATTCTCACAACCAAAAGTTACTTACTTAAAGGTACAGAAGCTACTTAATTCTAAAAACATACGATGAAATAATACAACCATAATTAACAATTGCATGATATAAATAACAGACGATTGTTATTGTTTTAACCTGTTATGTAATTAACTATAATACACTTAATTGGCTTTTTAAAAATAGCACATGACTCGGTGGTTGGAAAATACTATTAAGGGGAACCGAGCCCTTCGGCAACTTTTTTAAAGTTTTTTTTTATTTTTTCAACTATTTTATAGGTTTTTTACCTTCAAACCCTCTAAAAAAAAGATTTGTAAGAATGAATTTTTTTGTCCATCCCATATTTTGTGTTTTATGTGGGTTTTAGTGGTTTTTTGTACCAAATTTCTCGTTTAAAAAAAATTTGAATAACTTTTTTGTTTGTGAAACAATTTAAATGAATTTTTTTCTCATAATATGCATGTGCTAATACAACTTTTAGAGTATTGAAAATTTTCTAGCTTGAATACTTAAAAATATATGTACTTTTAAATATTCACAATAAAAAAATTTTTTTTAATTTAATTTTTTTAAATTAAAAACCTATTTAATAAGGTAAAACAATTTCCATACTCTAGATTGTTGCAAAAGGTATCAAGATAATGCTGTAAAAATTTCATGTTTCCATCTCTTATAGTTCAAAAGTTATTCAAACTTTAGTGTAACAAAACACGGAAAAAAAGATTTGCGGCAAATAGCATTTTTCTTTTTCTTTTTTTCTTTTCTTTTTTGTTTTTCAAAGTTTTTATTACATAAATCAATGAAAATCTGCCTTTTTACCTTCTAAAATTCGCCTGCTCTGTAGGTTTTTCATTATGTTATATCCCTTACACTATAATTGCCTATGTTTATAAATCACACAATGTAAATAACAAACATTTATAATATAAGAAAGAGTAAAGATCAGCTAATACTCTAAAAACGACAAAAATCAAGTAAACCGATTGTTGAAATAACAGCAAAAAAACCCACAAAAAATGCTCAAAACAGCTTGAAGTTTTGTACACATACTTTTAATTACATGCACCTTGAAAAAAGATAGTAACCATTTTTTACAAAATTTTGGGAAAATCGGTCTTTGAAGGGCTCGGATCCCCTTAAGCCCGTAAAATCCCGTAGAAGGAAGGTTGAACACTTGTACCGTCGCTATTTCCCGTCTTATAATTATTAAGTATGGATCATTTAATATGTGTTCTTTATAATGTGCCATAAAAGAAATAATTTAAAAAAAGGTACCTACATTATCTGAAAAAATACCAGTAAGAATAAAATTGTTGCTGTTGCTTGAGGGTGAATTTAGTTTAGACTGGAAATAATTTTTTTAGTTAAATGTTATTTTTTAAGAATTTGAGTTATTCCAGTTAACAGTGGAGTTTATGTTAACTCTTATCGGCGTTTTGTTTGTTTAGAGGTTGTACAGTATTTTTCATAATTATATTATAATGATTTTACGACTTGATAATAATATTCACACACAGATGGCTTTACGTTTTATTTTTCAACACAGACCCACCGCGTCGAATAATAGGCCACTAGAAGAAATGGGAGGTCTGTTTGAAAACCGTTTCACCGCTCCCGGTCACTAAATCATCAATTTAACGGAACTTCCAGAAAGCCAACATCTAATTTACTAAACAAACACATGTAACCGAACTGCGAATTAACTACATATTATAAAGGCCGGTTTGCCTGCAGCGACGGACTATCAGCGCCGGAAACCGCAACGAATTCTCCTCATACTTTCTTGAGTCACTTCCGGCACGTTCCTGATTGCATCTCGCGATTGTTTACTCATGAAGTACACCCGCGCCAATTCATCAGCTCCTTGTTCAAAACTTGCTCTGAGATTTTGACAATTGCTGAAAGGAATGTTAAACTTAAATTTATTTAGCTTTCATTATTTCCGTCTTATATAAGTTACATGTTACAAAATTGATTCAATTTGTTAGTAAAGGAGGATATGTATCATCAGTAAAAAAAATGAAAACCTCGTATTTACGATTTCCTATTGGCGGCAAAAGTACTCTAGTGTGGAAATTGATGTAGTTCACTTCACTAGTAATTCAAAGGAAAGTATATTTGTTTATGTCCAACTCTACCTACAGTAGAGACAATCGTGCAGTGTGTCTGAGAATAGTAGGTAAAACTATAAGAAAGTGAGACGCAGTTCGTTACGGAGTTGTAACTTTCTTAGCTCAATTTGTGAACCTAGTTTTCGTGGAATTGGTTGTACCATTAAGGCAGGTTCGGGGAGAAATATAAAGGAAGACACGCCCATTAGGCGAGACACATTCCTAGTCTTAGGATACGTAAAATAATCTGATGTACATTAACAAACAGGTGCGGTTAAGAATTGACATCTTATTAATCAGAACCTTGTTTTTGTTCTTTGAGTTCAATTTTGTTCATAGAAATCTATAGATACATTGTCTAGATAAATTCTGTAAGCTTATCCATTGTAATTTTAATTTGAGTAAATTATTTGTATGTCGTTAAAAATAGTGCTTTTAATTTAACCATTTTAAGTTCAATAATTCTTATTTACCTTCCTCAAAATTTTACAAAAATATGAAATTTTAACACCCTCGTTAACCATGTTGCTATATGCTCAATTTTGTAATTTGGAAATTTTCTGGAAAGAATTCCGAAAGAATGAATACAATTCTGCAACAGTTCTCCTTTACAGTTGGTAGTTTTCTAAATTAGGTTTGTTAGTGGTTTCTACTATTGCATTTAACATTAAAGTTCCGGCAAGCAACTTTTAATGTGCTACGTTAGTTATTGATACATACTGAAGTTTAATAACATTTAAGTATGAAACTTTTCTTCTAAAAATTATTTTTTATCTCAGAATAATTTTTGGTAAATACACTTTTTTTCCAAATAAAAAACCGAAACGAAATCCTCAAGCATCGTTAAAGTAATAAGAAGACATGTTTTCGACAATGGCGAGATTTCCTTTGTCCAGTTTCATTCCGATAATGGACGTGAGTAGCATTGATTTCTCGTTGAATACTCCCATCTCCCTCCATCACTCCCTCGACTCCCTCTTTACATCACTAAACTCTTGTCCTATATTTATATATATCACATATCAATCGGAAATCACAGCGTGATACTTTCGTTCAATTATTTGCAGTGTTGTCAACGGTAGCGCAAATAAATGTCGGGTATCGTTTACAAATACAACTCATGTTCTATTGTGGCATTGAAATTTCCTCGACTTTTATTGTAGGACAGATTCTGATATATATCCTAAGTAGCGTTTATAATTAAATCAACGATATGTTCTGTTTGTTCGGCGCATTAACATCTTTAAGATTTACTAATTTGTGTGTATCAATGCTATGTATACTAATGTTTTTCCGGTCATGACTTTAAAGCTTTAATCCATTTTTTCTTTATTGAAATGTTTAATGTAGTGAGTATTGAACAAATACTAATTATTAATATTTTTTAAATATTTAGAGTGGAAAGCATAACATACACAATTTGGTTTTATTTCCTAAAATAGTTAATCAGTATTCTGACTTCTAAAAGAGAAGTACATAAGTTGTCATACTTGAAGATAATTTCTTGTTTTACCATACAACTAAAACTTTATAAAATGATTGTACAAATAAACTAATTTTCACTGGTAGAACTTTCAAAGAATATATAGCCTACCATTAACAAATAAATTAATCATTTTGTGTAAAGATTTGACTTTAATTTGAATGTGAAATATTTGACTTCTTTCCTTATCAAAAGATGGACAAAATTTCATCATTTTGATAAACAAAGTTATAAAGTGCACTATTATCTGACGCTATAAAGTATATCACTTTAAACACAAAATCAGATTTACAATATGTAGGTAGGTTATGATAAAAACACAAAACCGCCCATTGGAGTTTTAATTAATGCAAGTTATTGCTGAGGTAAATCTTTGTAGAATGTCACTGCTAGAAGGGAGTCCGATCGTCTCACGTACCCTTTACCCCGGATTCGTAATTGACGAAACATAACATGTGAGGGTACACAAATCATATCATTAGGGCTGTTGGGCAGATGTTATAATTGACGGGGATGTCTTCTAATTAAGCAAGTTTTAATTAGTTTCTGAAGAATGTACATTGCTCGGGCTAACCGTAGGCTTCTATAGAAATTGTTTAATCTTAGCACATGACAGTTCGTTATTTGTTAAGTGTAGGCCTCGACGTAGATTCAATACAATAGGTGGGATACAAATCTTGAGAAAGTGAAAAGGTGACGAAACACTGTGTTTTTATGTGCCTTTTGTACCTTTTTTGCTAGTAATAATTATATTTCTCAAGTTTTGGCATTGTTTTTACTTTATTAAAAGTCATACAAGCTCTAAATTTAAGGCTCTGCTGCAGTGGAATAAATCGAATGTATTTCTTCTACTTAGCCTAACTTCTCAACTTTACTCAAGCCAGTTGGACTAATAAAGAAGAAGTACGTGAGCCAATCACTAGAATAAAATTTACGCCACTGTGTTGAAGTTTCCATTAGCAAACTTTACTAGAACTAACCACTGCACCAAGCCACTCCCCAATTTAAATATAAACACACTTAATTCTGTCATTTTTTCAATATAGAAAGTCATTCGCAAACTTTTTCAAACTCGCAAATGCAGATTAACAAGTGTATTTTTATAACTTTTTCTAAATTTGATCTAATATTTATAATTATTCGTACATTATTAGTATTACAAATTATAATTTGACTGAATTTTCTAAATAAAAAAAATTATATTTTCTATTTTTTAGTTATAGTTTGACTATTGTAGCTCGTGCATCACTGAAGATGGCGACTGTGTCGTTGAAACGCGTTTGAGTTAATAAACGTATTAGTTATGAGATTTTGTGTTCTAAGTTTATTCTATCATGAATTTTCTAACCAAAGAAGTGCGAGTTTAATAGCATTCAGTCGTCTCGAAAGTGTTACGAAACAACTTTATAAATACAAATTTTAAAAAAATAAGAATACACGGGAAAAATTAGGAACCTGTTATAGATTCCCAGTGAATTTAAAATTTATCACCATTCGAAAATTTTGCTGAAGTGCTTTCGGAAACTACAGTGGGAATGGATGGGTTTTGGCCACATATTTAAAGGTGTTCAAACCACTCGAGTAAAAGCATCGAATCCAGTGAGCGGTGCCAACTTTGAGAAGGCTGGCCTATGGATATTACATTGGTAAAGCGCTCGAGCGAGAATAGAATATAGCTTGTATACACTTTCGTTTTTACTAATGCCGGTCTTATTTTTAGTTTCCGCCATGTGCATACGGCATTTAAATTTGCAGAAAGGTCCAATGTATAGTTAGTAGGTAACAAAATTTGCCTTGATGTTTTACTGCTATCATGTGTCTCGAATGAAAATCATGTATTTTGTCTTGTCAATATCTTGTCAAATATCTTTCATGATATCTTTTAAAATTTTTGTCACCTACGAACTATAATTTAGATGTTCATGAACGATTTCCTGCAAATTACAAAATATTATCTTCAAAATTCAATGAAAGATGAGTTGTATTGAAAATGGCTGTATGGGACTGTCTCGTCCTGGTATTACACACCCTTAAGAACATCTTGGAAAAGTACAAACAACCAAGTTCTTTAAAAAATAAGTTTTATATCCTCAATTAATCTTTTTTAAATGATGCCCCATACGATAATATTATAACGTAGCCTATTGTTGTGGTAGCAAATTGTTGGCCTTCAAAGTGCGTAGTTAAATATATTTGGATTATTTGTTGGTTAACATAATTTGAATCTATCTCAGTTTAAAATTTCCCTAGGTTTTCTGTTAGCTTTATTCGTTCTGGAGACAATAACTGTAACAAAAGGACAAACGTGTAAATCTTTAAAGGTTTCTTTTAAAGTACGTAACCCTAAAAGGAAAAACTTTATCAGCTTCGCCTTTTTAAAAGTGATAAAACATTTTAAACGGTTTATATTTATTTAAACGTTAGTTTTATATTTAATAATACTATTCCCAAACGACCACGCACGCCAAACGCAACGCTCGCTCCGATTTATAATTTGTACATTTATTTAGGCAAGATAAAATAATATGGAACTCAAAGTACATTTTATGGTACAAGGGGGAGAAAAACAACGCCTTTTTAGATGATTATTAAGATTCGAATGCTACATATATTTATTTGTATGAATAATGGTGGAATGTAGACACATTTTTTCAAACCCATATACATATAAAGAAAAATATTCTCATATATGAAGTGCTGGGTGAATGAATCCTTTTAAAATATACACTAAAAATACAGTTATTTAACAAAATATAGTAACTTCTTAAACAATAGGTACTGGCCGATTCATATAGGTTAACCATCGTATATCTCTAGACTTATATATCATACGTAGATGTTACCTAGTTTGTAATACTTAACTAAATCATTTATTTTTCGGGGCTGAACATAACCTCAAATTATAATGAAGCTCGTGATTCAAATCAGCTATACTTTAACTTACTGTTATTGTATAAAACTGGTTATTGCAACAAAAATTTTGAAAATGTATAAAAAGTCGTTTATGCAAGTGAAGGCTAAATTTGTTTAACATATTAGCTCGCATTTATTATTTTTTTTTAGAAAATCTACGTTTTGCTTAAATTTGCACAATACAAAAATATTAATAACATCAAAAGACTTGAACTGGTTAAACATTATAATAGAACCAGTGTTTAAGTTTAACATTAAACTTATTTTAACTGTTTTTTAACACTTAACATTTAACTTTGTGTTACACAGAGTACAACGTCTTAAAGTAACATTTTTTTCGTTAAAGCTGGAAAGTTGGTTTACCTACTCATACAAAATGAACTTAGACTTCAATCGTACTGGGATTTCAATACTTTGAAGGGAAACTTTCAATTCACTGTCAACGTTATGTTTTAAAATTCACAATTTTTTATTCGTGGTTGACTGACGGTGCGTAGTAGGCTATACTTAAAATGCGTAACGCATCGTTTTTACAGATCGCAGATAAAATCAGTTGTTTACAATCAGATGGGAAAGTATTGTAATCCATTAAGCAAGGGGAAGGGGATCGGGCGGAGGTCTAACATTAATCGAGGGCGGGCTTTTGTCAATGGATATTATTAGAGGACTGTATCAAGGGATGATTTTGTAAACGTAGGCTACAACTTGTATGTCATCCCTTCGATACAAGGGTTGTCGGACTCCAGGGAGAGGGGGCGACGATAGCGTCATCCTTTACCGGATCTCGGCTGTATTAAATATTTTAGTCATCTTGTTTGCATGCAATGAGAGGTAGTATATTTACCTCTGAAATCTTCTCGATCAAAAACTTAATGAAAACTGCACAAATCATAATTGATAAACGGTTTTATCTATGATTATCCTAAATGCTTTTACGAAAGTTAAAAATAGAAACAGTTTTTCGTAACATTTCCCAAAGAATCGTCAATTTTTTAGAAAGAAATTTAAATACCTTCTATTTTGTGCTAATGCTCGGTACAAACTCGATGTAATCTATATTGCAATGGCCAACAGCTCAAACCACTCGGCGAATATTGCTTAATACGGTATCACAAGTTTTTTTATGAATTGTTAAACACAATTAAGTCGTTGCAAACAATTCATGTAATTAATTATAACTTATACTCCGAAATATTAATTACTTGAACTTCATAATAAGCACAAAGCAAAGTAGAAATGCACTTAACTTTTTATTTATTCTTAACTTAACTTTTTATTTATTCTTAA
>JAGFPH010000048.1:784259-796488 GCA_018207615.1 Philaenus spumarius
ACTTAACTTTTTATTTATTCTTAACTTAACTTTTTATTTATTCTTAACTTAACTATTTTATTTATTCTGATGCACAATCGTAAAATTCTATACGCGGCAGCCTCCTTATGTTCCCCAGTAGGATGATAATGGTTTTTAAGATTAAATTCTACTATTTACTATTCTAGATGTTTACATGCCTAAATTTCTTATGTATTTCTAAAACATTTAGAAGTGTTTGAAGAACTTTTCATTGCTGAAATTTCGTTCGCTTACTGATTTGGTATTTTCAACAGTTTCTTCGTGTGCAGTCATAGTGTGTTTTATACAGTATATCTATGTAAATATATTACTGATATCAATTTGTAAAAGATTTGTACGAATTACAACCTCCGCATGGAGTGAAATGTGTTTTGTGTACGTGTGTACTTATGTTTTAATCGTTCCTGATGATGGGTGAATACCCGAAACTGCGGCAGATCAAGGTAAGATTATGGCTCATAAAAAAAAAGATTATGCTGTACAGCAATATGCTGATATTAATTTCACGAATCTGTCGGCTACCATAATAGAGTTTAAATTTATGTCGATGGCCAACTACTAGCGTAAATGAATCCAAAAATGTTGATAAACTACCAGAGGAGTGTAAAATCCACTTGCTTGTAAAAACTTGCGCGTATGCAAAACGTGATATAATTTTCAATTTTAGCCTAATGTAACTAACACAAGTTTTGCTTCAGAAATGTATAATTCGTAGAAATAAAAGTCGTTACGCATTATTATATTTTGAAATAATTTAACTAAAAAAAAGAAAGCAGTCGCGGTACTGCCGACAAAAGTGAAAACTGTAATGAATATCAATCGTTGGTCATATTGGTTTAATCTGATATTTGATTATTTTAACACTACCAAGTAGAACTACTTTTACACAATTTACAAAATGAGGAAGCACAATGTCCATTTCAGAGGTATTACCAAGTAAACTATATACTCTACTATATACACATGTGTACTATATTTATAGCCCATCTCAGGTTAAGTTGAGGCAAGCAGGGTGGGTAATTAGGGTCGGTTTCAACCGTCATAAAACTGACCCTTATTAATGCCGCCTGAGTGAACCTGTAGACACTCTAGTTTAAAATTGCAAGTCTGTATGTCTTAAGTAAAAATAAAAAACGATATCATATTTCGTTTCATGTTACTTTCCTGATAATTTTGATACCAAATTTGATTACATTTGGCCAACTTTGAGCTGTACTAGCATTATAAACTTTCTTAGTTGAATAAACATTACTAATATGGTTTACAACAATAAAGCCACAAAAATGTACTAGAGAAGTTCATATTTAAATATGTAATAAATAAACATTATTTGAGAAAAAAACTCGATTCTGTATCGTTATTTACGATAATACACACAATTGTGTGTTTGTACCATAGTAATAACATATTATAATTACCATTTGTGATAGTTAAAACTTTCTCTCTGCGTTTCGGAGCTCATTTAATTATTAAATAGCTCGTTTTGCAGACTTGAGACTGCCAGAGGTCTGTTTTGGTCTGTTAGACATTCGTCAATTTTTATATTTTTTTATTTTATAATTTATTTTTTTACAAATATTTACAGTTAAATAATGTACATTGTTTCTTTATCAATCAATCATAATTCATTCAAAATATTTACAGTGCTAAGTACGTTTGTCTTATAATAGTTGGACTCTGCAGGAAGAGGTGTTTGGTAAACATGAGAGGTGTTTACTAATGTGAGTGATGATAAGAATATTGATAAGAATAAACCTAATGAATTATTAATAAACTTGATAATTGTTATTATATGTTAATTAATATCAATTTATAAATACAAATTTAATTTTGTAATTTGTTGTATTGACAAAAAAAACAATTACTACACTTTAAGGCTCGGCTCCCTACATTCAAAACGGCGAAGTTGGCTACCAATTTCAATGTTAAATAAGCAAAACATACCTTCACTATTAAGCATATGTTTGTGTTGTTTTTGTCAAAAAACGAAAGCTGTGTATTGTTTTTCTTAAAGTAAAATAGATTGTGGGTGTTGATTGCTAAGATTTTGTGCAATATCTCTTATTGCAATTGAGTAAAAAATTAATAAAGTTAACTGTTTTTTTTATTTTTTACTATTTATATCGTACGTTTATGAAAACAATAAAACAGTTTTTGAAAATGTATTTAGAAATAAACATCCGCATATGACAGTACTTCAAAATGAAACCAAATTTTTAAATTTATTCCACGAATTAACCGAAAAATGACTTATTCTGTAGCATTGCTCTTATGGGAATCAGATTCAATATGGCGGACAGGGTAGCGCCCCCTTAAGTCGGCCGATTAACATGGTACAAACACACAATTGTGTGTATTATGGTAAATAACGATACAGTAACGAGTTTTTTTCTCAAATAATGATTATTTATTACATATTTAAATATGAACTTCTCTAGTACATTTTTGTGGCTTTATTGTTGTAAACCATGTAAAGTTAATTCAACTAACGAAGTTTATAATGCTAGTACAGCTCAAAGTTGGCCAAATGTAATCAAATTTGGTATTAAAATTATCATGAAAGTATCATGAAACGAATTATGATATCGTTTTTTCATTTTCACTTAAGACATACAGACTTGCAATTTTAAACTAGAGTGTCCTACAGGTTCACTCAGGCGGCATTAATAAGGGTCAGTTTTATGACGGTTGAAACCGACCCTAATTACCCACCCTGCTTGCCTCAACTTAACCTGAGATGGGCTATAGTAGAGGGTGACGGAAAATGCGTGACGGTCAAATCCGATTCACCGCCCTCAAAATTTTTTGGACGCGGTGCGCCTATTGAAGTTTTCACTTCAAACAGTTTTTGTTCTGCTTATAAGGAAACACCTTTAAGTGATATTGATAATTTACAATTGTTTTCATATTTTACATGTTCAGCTTAAAAGTTACATGTGAAACGAATTCCCACATACAAAAGTTGAGAGTACAGAGATTCGTAATAAAATGAACCCACACTGGATGGACATGACACATCGATTTCACTTTTTCAATAAGTCACATACAAACCATACACAAATGAAACAGCCCTTGCTATATACTCGAAAGTAGTAATTGAATTAAATTATAATTTTAAAAAACAAAATTTTTCTCTTTATAATATAGTTATAGGCTTATGAATAATGTTGAGTATAGTATTGTACTAAATGTTTTCTACAAAAATATATTTTGTAAGACTAATCTTTGTAATTTTGTATTTTGACGGTTTATAACCGGTAATGTAAACTAATAAATGTATAGAAAAGTATTAAAGGAAAATTTGTTCATTCCTGGTTTAGTATATATTTTTATTCTTACTTGGATGACGTATGTCCTTGAAATAAAAGTTAACCTAAAACAAACTATTAGTTCGTCCATTATGTTGTCATCTGCTATTCATCTGTGTGAATTTTATCGTCCGACTATTCAATCACGTCGTAGATAAAGTGCACAGATCGGGCCATACGTCGACGAGGGTGATCTGTGCTGATAAAAACACTAATAACACAGAGCAAAGATGTCCAGATGTAGATGATTATGCTCTTCCGGACAGATTGCCGATTGAACGATAAGACTTGTCATTTAATACCTCATAACGCACGCTGTTAATGGCCCTGTACCATACACTTAGTACTAATTGGACCCGGAGTGGGCTGGTGTAGTACTTGTGAAATGGAAAATAGGTCGAAAGTGGCAATTTTGTAGTCACTCCATGTACGCAAAGTATTGTAATAGAGGAAAAACGAAAGAAATAATCGGAGTATGTATTGTATTTACTGTTCCTATTTAATGGTCCTAATTTTGACAAGAAGCGTATCAAGCTGTGATAAGTGAAACAATGTTCAAAACATTGTTAGAGTAATTAAAATTTCGTTGAAGTAAATTCTTCCGAGTTTGTGCTAAATCCTTTACATCTGTAGGGAAAATGGTATAACAATTTAACTAAAAAAATCTGCTAGTGTGATTATGTGTTACTACTTACGTTAAGTTTGACTAATGTGTAAAGCGTTTAACAGTCTGCGAGTTTAAGTTAAAGTATTTAAGTAGCTTATACATTACGGCTAAATATTAGAGGTATGTTGCTGAAGATCTCAGTAGCCTAGTATAATAATACGAAGATCTACAGCCAGAATTGCGGTGTGCTGGTTAAATGCGGAGGCAGGCCGAGATCATTTGATTATATTTGAGACCTAAAAGCATAGTTAAAATCATTTACTCGATCCATAAGACGCAAATGAATTGCAGCAGTGAAATCTGGAAGTATAATCACCATTGCCCTGCTGTGAAAATAAAAAAATTATCACACATATTATAAATAGTGAGAACAAATAATTAGTGAGCTTGATTAGTGAGAACAAATAATTTCAGAAAGTAATAAAGAACAAATTTCCCTCAAAAAGTGTATATATAGTTATGTTAGGTATAACTTAAAAATCTGCTATAAGATAAAAAAGCTGTTATGTTAGTCGAAAATCTTGTCTCTAGAATGCGAATTGGTCTGTAAAAAACAACAATAATTGGTGAAGTAAATCAAGACATATCTTGCGGGTTTGATGAAAAAGCAGAATTGTAGAATTATACACCTTAAAAAAAACTTTAGTCAATTTAAAAATTGTTGAAACTACAAATAGGAATAAACAGTAAAGAAGACCAATTTTGATTACTGTACTTATAATTTTAGAATAATAACTATAATTTGTATTTATATCACACACCATGAAACCCTAAGTCGTACTTAAACAATAAATTAAAACTGTATGTCCTCAGGTAAGTAAATTTACTAAATACAAATCAATTTATTTTGTAAAATGTATGTTCACTAATAATTATAAAAAAATGAATAGACCCAATTAAAGTTAAACAAAATACATTTGAAAAATCTTTCCCCCAAAAGCTTACTAAATAATGTCAGAATGTACTTTTTAACTTTTAACATCATAATAGCTTACTACTAACTCATTGGGTACTAACAATGTGTTATTTATTATATTACGTACTGACAGATAGTTTTAGTTTTTTTACTCTAAAAACAAATATGCTTCAGTTAAAGCAGTTGTTTTGTAATGATTCCAATTGAAATTAATAACTCGATACAACAAATTAAATATCGGCCTTGTGAAACTGTTATTTGTTAAAGCTTTTGAATAATATAACTCAAAAGAAGGACAGAATCTACAGAATTGTCAACCCCACTTCTCCAATTTTAAATAATGGCTAATTTATTAAAAACATTAATATTCTACCTTTTAAAGAAAGTGGTAATCTTTCCGTTTTGAAATCCGTCAAACACCGGAAATCGGCATAAGTGATGAAAATGTATTTAAATAATAATTCCAATGTATTAATACTAGTTCCAAAATGTAATTTGCATAGAAATCGTTTACTTTTTATACTACACGCCTTTATAATTAATTTATCTAAGTTATATTTTAAGAAGGATTCGTTGGTCCAGTTATAAGTACATTCAGTATTTTAGTTGAATATATTGTGGCGTTTATCTGAATTGTTGATTTAAGACACATTTTAATTCTACTATTCCTACTTCGTTGCTAAAAATGTAAACATTGAAACATTAATATAGATACTATTCCAAATATGTTTTATTTGGTTATGGTTATCTTCCAGGTAAAAATTTAATAAATTACAATTGTATATCTTTGTGAAAGATACAATGTAATGAAATGAGTCCACTAAATCTTTTGGAGTCCATCACAATCTTCTCAATATGCAAAAGTAGCAAAATGTAATTGCAAACGTTATAGTATAACTGGTTGAATAAGTTACAAAATAACCCTGCACTAATTATGTTGTCTTTTATTGTATACCTTTACGTAAAGCTACTTTAATTAATTATTTATAGAAGTGAAGAATCAAAGAAATGTACAAGTTAGCTTTCCGAGCTATTTATTGTAGTAAAAAAGTACGTACGTATATTGTTTGAACTGTCTGCAACAGTTTAGGTCATCTTAGTTAACTCTGCACTAAAAAGTCAAAATGTTTACAATATAATTAAAAAATAGTTAATAGATCTGTTGCCTACTTTTGTCTCTATTTTGCATTTAAAGGATAATCTGTACAAACTATACATTTATTTCACAGCCTAATACAGTTTGTTTTATATCAAACAAAGAAATGAATGTCTCAATATTAAACTTACAGAAAACAATTTAATAAACGTTTTATGTTAACGATTATGGGACGAATACGTCGCGATCTTACGAGTTAAAATCTGAAACTCTTTTCTGTAGATATATTTGGTATAATTATGATTTGTAGCCTAATGTAATTTATTACTTACATTTTACTAATTAATGAATTTAGGGTCGGCTCTAGTAAAACAGAAAGCAACCTGCGACTCCCTATAGCGGCGGTAGGTTACGCGGACATTGCTCATCCTAAATCCATTTAAAACCCGCAATTATTCAAATAGCGTTTTTTAAAAAATACCAAACTCTTGGGGACAAAATTCTTCATCCGAATGGCTTGGTAATTTTTCGCTATAATTAATAGTTACAACGTAAAAAAATATTTAAAATCGCCCTATAGCGGCGGTAGGTTACACGGACATTGCTCAGCCTAAATCCATTTAAAACCCGCAATTGTTCAAATAGCGTTTAAAAAAAAATACCAAAATCTTGGGGACGAAATTCTTCAGGCGAATGGCTTGGTAGTTTTTCGCTATAACTAATAGTGAAAACATACAAAAATATTAAAAATCAATGTTTTAAATTGTTAATAAATATTAAACAAAATATTTTTCTTAATTTTTAAAAAGCAATTTGCATGCATATTGACCATAGCTTTAAAATGACATATCGTTTATAATTTTCCGATCAAAAATAAAGGGAAAATATGGATTTTAATTTAACATTGGTCTTATGGAGTGTTAGCCAACATGGCCGACAGCTAGAGCCGACCCTTAAGATGATTGAATAAGTGCTGTTTGAATAGCTTTACGTGCGCTAATAGTTTTGTTTTTATTAATTTTTGTTTGTTTTAGTTAGAATGTTTACATTCTATATGCAAGTGTAATCTATCACACAAATCAGTCAAACTAAACCAACGTAAATAAATAAACGTAATTTACTTAATTAAATCAACGTATTAAATCAGGTTAGTCTACTCCTAACTTGCGAAATATTCGCACGGGTCAGCTAGTATATATGCAATTTTTTAATGTTATATATATATTATAAAATTATATCGTTCGGGTTTGAATTTAACGCTTGATTGCCGAGTATCAACTAGTAGAACCATAGTAAATATTTGTTTAGAGACACGTGTGATAAGTTATTAGCGTAGTTTTTATCAAGTCACAATACAAATATTGTATTGCGGACATGTGCATTAGCTCTGTTAAATATACCTGGACTTAATAGTTATATTTGTATTTAATTTGGGAAAATTAATAGAGAAAATTTACTTTGAATTTTAATACGTCTATTAATATAGTTGCATATAACAACATAGGTTGCTCAGTATCTTAAATTTGTAAACTAATTCATAGATTTAAAGTATTTTGTGCAATTAATATAAACTGTACTGCAATTTATTATGGTTGCTAGTTTCAATCTGCTTTTAAAATACAATCACGTAATTATAAATCCCTAATGCTATGATCTGCGACCGACCGTCATCTTAGAAAAGTCTGTAAACAAATATTAAATGAAAACCATATGTTTAAAGTGTAAAGTTGGCGACTTCTTGTTTTTCTAGATATTCATCGTTTAATTGTTTACTAGAAGTCTTGGTTGACCGTTAAAACAAGTTTTGGAGTAAACAATCGCAGGTATAAGTCACCGAGTATCGGACCTTTTGTTTTCTTTGAGGAGTCATGCCTCCAAAGTGCAGTACGGGCCTTAGGGAGGGGACGGGTGGGGGTCGTAAACGTTTACAAATTTTACTCAAAACAACTGTCAACATAATCTTCAGTTGTTCCTCGACTTTGGAAGACGACACGCGATCTCTGAACATGGAAGTGATTTTACCGAGGTGAAGACATCATGTTCTTTTAAAACAATCTGTGATTTTATTAATAGCTTTAAAAGATTCTGTGATTTTTAGTGCAATTTATTAGTGTTAGTGTTTGTAACTGTGATTTTTTATTATGAATTCTGTTATGAGTCTTCCGATGGGACTGCCTCGTGCCGTGTCGCGACCGTGCAGTAGACGTACGGATTCAGATGACGCGACGGCGAGACAACGATTAGGATCCGGTACATCCGCGTTTACTCGTGTAAATACAATCAAAGTCGAAGAGTCTGAACAGAAATTTAATGTAGATGTAGACACCAGATCAGTTACATCTTTTCCTTCTTATAATGGTGGAAACTTGAGCATTAAACGTAAACCTGATACAAGAGGCGCTGTATTGCCTTTGGATTTATCTTACAATGCTGTAAGTATTATATCAAAACAACATTCAATTCTATTCCAGTCAATGTTGTCTTATTACTGTATTATTATTATTATCATCAAATCTTAGTTCAACAGAGGGTTTCAGAATAATAATGTTTTCCCAAGTGAAAAATGGAAGTTTTTTTTACATACAAAAACCCAACCTACTAATCGGGCAAGGCCTACAAGTCTTACAGCCAATGGCATTAATTTTAATTAAATAAGAGAAATTTCTAATAATCTATATCGGACTTCATAAATATTTGAGCTACTAAAAACTAGTAAAACATTTCTACTTGTCATTCTGATTGTAGAGTGGATGCCGTTCTCTATATATGTTCAACTAACTCAGAAATAAGTATAGTTTGCTGTCTAGTCATGTTGCTTTTTCGTATTATTAACTATAAAATAATGTCGGATACTCTGGCGCATGAAACCATTTCAAAATTTAGGTGAGTTTATTCGTCCATTCGGTCATTGCATAGGATACTCTGTTTATTATAAAGTACTTAAACGTTAACGTAATTAATTGTAACATATTGGCCGATCGGAGTTTCTGAAATGTTTAAAGCACATTATTATTTAATGAATGTCGGGGCATTACAATGATGGGACATTCGGCTCGGGAATGTTGGCAGCACTGCTGGAATGTACGGACGCTTGGCATCCCGACGTCGACACAATTATAACGTACATGCATCAAGGCGTCATGGCATCCAGCTTGCTGTCCTGTCATACAGGGAATTTAATAGTCGAAAGGCGAACTGAAATGGAAATAGGGTCTTGTAGGGAAAAATTGTAGTCTTTTACGGGAGCTGGAATATTGTAATGTACAGTATTTCTTTATACAATATTAAAACCATTGTAAAAACCATTTTTTCGTTTTTTTACAAATAGTAACTGAAAGTAGCTGCAAAAATTAAACTCTATATCATTCTCATTTCCAACTTGTAATTTTGTTGTACCAAAACTCAAAATGGGGGCTAGTAGAATTTATGACAAAATTCACACTCTTTATACGAAATTTCGTTTCACGCAAAAATTAAGAGAAAATTGAAATATCAGATTATCAAAATTAATTTACCAACTACCCAATCTTACGCGAATGAGATCTTGCAGATTAAGTTAGACATCGGACACGCTCGAGTGGCCATGTTTGGAAGTATCAAAGTATGTAAGATACGGTATTAAAAAACGCAGTATTATTGTCAACAATGTCGTATCATAATATTGACAGAATGTACAATATTGAATTCAATATAACAGTGGTAATTTAGCACACAATGGTTCCGCATCCATTGTTTACTAGATCGTGCGAACCAGTATGCCTACTGCATTTGCAAGGCAAACCCATGTGCGTGATGTAGTCATGTTACTATTTATAATTGTTACTAACTAGGATCAGTTCTGTTTCAAAGGCTGTGTGCTATACTGTATTATAACCTGCAGTTGTGAGCTATTTGCATATAGTACATGCCGGCATTGGTAATTGATGATCAGTATCGGGATTGTGGTGGACATGTTTGTGTGATTCTAAGGTAGGTTAGCAAATTTATGCATTGGATTTGATTTTGAAAACAACAATTATTGTGACCGATGTACATCGAACAAAACGTATTGTATTTTGTAAGATTGGTTGAAATTTGATGAATTAAAAATTTTTGAATATATCATAAGTAAATTCATTTAAATTGTCTTTGAAATGATTGTACATATACATAACAGTGGTAATAGTTACATTACTGGTATAAATTTTGCTGCTCAGCAGTATAGAGTTAAGATGTCTTGTTTGTCTTTGGTTTGTCACACATAATTAATGTATTGTTGTTTACAGTTATATCTATCCTTATCCATCCCGCAAGAATACCTCTAAATCATTTTCTTCAGCGCTAATTGAATACGAACCCCTTTAGTTTCAATTACTTCACAGTCTCCATTTAGTGCAAATATTTCCCCTTCAATCTCAGTCCTACCCAAGTTTTGATCGCCTGCCCATTGCAAATGTATATGCTCACCTTAAAGGAATTTCTATTTTAAAGACTTCTATTTCTCCTCTTTTCATCAGACCGTGATGTGATCTTTTCTCGGTTCTCCAAAGAAAATTGTGTTCCGCAGAAAAACGTTGAGTGTACGAGGGGTTATTATGGATGCAAATTTTTGTCACCAGTCTCTTGCTGGAGGGATAAGGTGGGCTTTCATTCTTTAGTTTCCAATTGGGTGGCTGCTGTAATGCTGCGTTTCAAACTCGCTAACAAAGAATACCGTTTAACACTTTTCAAACAAATTTACCTCGTTTAAGTTTGTAATTTTACCTGTAGACGTTATTCATTTTAATTTTATAAATAGAGAATATGTATTTGTAATATATGCTTGAGTTTACTGCTTTGATTGTTGATTTCATAATTATTATTTACGGCTATCGTAAATACGTATGTTTAGCTTTTTCTTGTTGCTAATACAACTTGATTATGTTTATCGGTATTTGGAAGTTGAAGACAATTCTAAGCCTTTTCATGTTGAATACAAAACTATGACCGCGGTTACTCGACGAATCTAAACGTTGTAACAAATAACATTTTATATTATACACACGCACAAAAACACTAACTTTAGCGAAGTAGGAATATTCTTTCACCAGAAAGACCCGACCAATAAGAAAATCCTCACAATTGTCAGAAGAAAACTAAAATTATACTAAAATAAAACGTACAAGAAAAGAATTGACGAAAGAAATGGGAAAACCTTATAAGAAAAACATTTTTCACAACCCCTCCTCCCTTCCAATATAATCGCCTTTAAAGCTTCCCTTGTAAAGTGCTGAGCTCGTGGCAGATAAGTCCTGGATATTGCGAGACATCCCGACCACTCAGCAATGTCCAAATCCCATTGTTTACGGATTATAGATACAATCCTGATATGTACGTTATTACATGGAGCAATCTTCTTAGAATCTTAGGTTTAACAAATTTATATATACACTACTTTACTTTAATAAGAATAACAGACTGAGATGGTATTAAAAAAAGTTCTTGGGCGGTTTATTTTCAGCCCTTCAATTCCGTAATATTATAATTTATGGAATTTAATGAAGATACTGGATTTATACTTTTATTTGACATAAACAGACATAGCTTTTTGGAATTTTAATTACTTAAATTATTGTCACAATTGCACTAATTAATCATGTAGCTAATTTTGAAGTAAAAACTTCTATAGGCGCACCGCGTCCAAAAATTTTGCGGGCGGTGAATCGGATTTTACCATCTCGCATTTTTTTCGTCAAGCTCTACTATAATAATAGACTATAGTACACATTTGTATATAGCAGAGTATATAGTTTACTTAGTAATACTTATGAAATGGACATTGTGCTTCCTCATTTCAGTTGTTTTAACATAATTTACTTATTAATTCCTCTGAAATGGACATAGTGTTTTCTCATTTTGTAAGTTGTGTTAAAATATTTACTTGGCAATGTTGAAATAATCAAATTTCAGATTAAACCAATATCACCAACGATTTATATTCATTTCAGTTTTCACTTCTGTCGGCAATCCCTCGACTGCTTTCTTTATTTTATATAATTTAAACAAGGAATTCCTCATCGTTCAAAAGTTTTTTTAACAGACTGGAGTATCCTGTCATCGAGTTAATTACTGATATTGAATAGGAAATATTGAAGCCGATATTCAACGAGAGTCCTGTCTATTCTTTTTATTTTATATAATTTAAACCAGGAATTACTCAGCGTTCAAAAGTTCTTTTAACAGACTGGAGTATCCTGTCATCG
>JAGFPH010000048.1:796498-816095 GCA_018207615.1 Philaenus spumarius
GATATTGAATAGGAAATATTGAAGCCGATATTCAACGAGAGTCCGGTTTATTCTTTTTATTTTATGAATATAAAAATCCTTTAGATCACGCTCCGTATTTTAGAAACAGAATATCGACAGAGAGCAGTGCCCACAAAGGCAAACCAGTAATACCGTACGGAGGGGTGCAACGTTATTTAACAAATATATTCTCCGCTGACCAGAGGCAAAGCGAAAAAACAGAAATCTATTCGTTGCTCTTAGAAGAACGTCCAAAAGGAATTAAATTACAAATTAAACAACGTGTGAGGTGTTTTGTTTTGCGGACGGGCACGAAAATAACGCCGCCCTTTGAAACCGGACACCCCTTTGATGTCGTGTCCAGGAGTGCTGGGTTTCAAACGCTATAGATTTTTTCGATCTTCTCTGTTCTACGCGGATTTTGTTTTGCCTTATAGATCGGATAATTTGGTTATCAGGATTAACGTCTTTCTGTCTGTTGGAAAAGGTCGGGATCATTTCGTGCTCTGATGTTGCGAAGGCGATACTATTGTTCCATGCTATATAGAACTTCAATTGGGTTATGTAGTGAATATCACTGTCCAACCGAGGAAAAGTGACAATTTTATTTAACAAATACAATCGAGGCAGTATGCTTTTTAATGTTTCATATTATTTTGTTTTCATTCTTTTTAATATTTGTCACTCTTATTCATGAATCCACACCATATGGCCACTGTAAGATTAACAAAATATAATTTTAAAGATGTTATATAACCCTTATAAAATTTGTACATGGTCAAATTTACGTCAAGTTGTAGATATAAATAAATTATTTATCTCTCCAATGATGACTAAATGTAATATTTGCAGTACTGCTTCAGTACTGCTATGTGAAAATATTCCTTCTCATATTCAAGAGTCAAAATCGTTATAGTTATTGCCCAAAATATAGTTTTAACTTTTCAATTAACTTTATTTAGTAACGTGATAATATTACAATAATTTTATTGTCAGTTATGCCTATTTTCTTAAAATCAATAATGCATGTTTATTTAATAAATTTCCCCTACTATTGTTTGGTAGGCAATATGCCAAACAGACCGTCGTTGCCTGTAGTATATTGAACTAAGAACGGCGGAACTTGGTGGTATAATTACTTGAGAGCGGGTTGGTTACAGACTAAAGCTGTCGGAATGCTATAGCACTTAACTAATTACGCATTAATTACTTTTGATCAAGTTATATAATAGTTGCCGTCTGAATTAGGTTTGTGGGGCGTTATTCTAAATAGTTTTCTACATATTCTGTCGCGAAAAATTTATTCGTTTCAGGAAAGAACAAAAATTAAGTAACTTATACCTCTTACGTTCTTCCCCGGCATTTGTTTCGACATCTTTGTATCATAAATGATTATGTATGTAACTTGTAAATTGTAAATTTGGGCTCATGGTGTGGACGGTCAGAGAGTAAGAAAAATCTCTGTTTTTGGATTATTGTCGGTGTTTTCATAAGCGTTGCTTTATTTACATTGGCGCAAATATCATAAAGTTTAAACTATATTAACAGGAAAATGCCACGGTTAAACTGACTCTGGAATTCCGACATTCCCGGAAAATCGATTATTTGGTTCGCGTATCGGAATTTTGCATCGGTTTCGACTGTAAGATTCTATTGGATTCGATACAACGGACCTGTCCAGAGAGCGGGGTTGCGTATATTTGAATTCCATTCGCTCCTTACAAGGGAGCCTATGTCAGGAATTTAACATCATCCCCGGGGGAGGAGTGGACTTTGATGCATGCAATTTTCACTAGCGAAATATCGATATAACCCAGAGTTTGGAAAATACCTCGCATATCATTGGTTTAAAGATTGAAAGTTTAAATAGCCTTAAACAGTTTTTGAAATCGACGCTATAGTTCCTGAGTTAATATTTGTATAGGCTACTGCTAATATTTTTCGTGTTTTTTCGTTTTCTGCTTTTTTGGAATAGACACACAGAACACATGGTTGAATGTAACTTATGTTTCAGTCAGTTTGATTATTTTCTAGGTACATTTTTAAAATTTTATATAGGTTACCTTTGTTGGTGTATTTCCACTGCCTATATCGAGGGGGTTTCTCGCGCGTTTTATATTTTTCCTTAGAATGGAAAGTACATACTTTAAAATGTAAAGTTTTCCATTATTTCCAATTAATATTTTTGGAAAGAACAAGTAAAAAGCGTAAAAGAAGTAAATAGTGTAACTAGTGTTATAAACTATGATGGAGGATGACATTTATGATGATAGAGAAAGTATAGTGGCTAATAATTTAGTTTGACTATTTCTTTATTTAACTTTTATAATTTTTTTTAGATTAGGTGTGCATGTTTGCTGTTGTATTCAAGAGTTTTTATTTTCTTATTGTAAATTGGTAGGCATTGCTTGACATAATATGTTTTGTCATTGTGTTTTTGTTTATTACCGCCGACAATTATTTTGATTATCCGAGGTAAAAAATGTCCTTTACTTATATGGAGTTAACTTGTTTCGTTCAACTCATGTTCATTGTTTTTTATAGTTTCAGTTTTAATTAAGTAAAGCATTTGACACATTGTGTGCAACTCGCACACTGACGTTAGCTCGTTGGAGCTGAGCGGGGGTTTCGCCTCACACAGCTAGATGATTAGTTATATAATATCTTATGAAATATATATTCACGCCTATTGAAGAGTTTGACACTGATAAATAGGCCTACAGTTCATGAAAAGTAAAACCAAGTAAATTAGCCTATGGCATTGATTAGGTTCGGGGTTTGACCAATTTTCTGGTGTTAATTGTGAAACGCACGCGACTCTGAACACGCATACAATACGGATCGCGTGCCCGTTTAGAGCTGGGATTGTCCATTTGTTAACATAACCTTTTAACATTTAGTAAATAACATTTAGTTGTGTTTATTTGATCGTTGCTTGTAATTCAAGATATGACCTAAAAAATAAACAACTCAGTTTCTCGCTTTACTTGCTTATGTATCTTTCAATTTTGAATGTTGCTAAAACGCGTCCGTTAGCAGACATAAAAGATATGTTTTGTGGGATTGTCTGCGAAAGAAAGTTTTTCCTGGAAAACAAGAAGTGTTTTAATTTATGACAGCTTGTTTGACAGATGGAAATATTTATGGTTGCAAAAGTTGACGAAGGCGGCCGCCATCGGCCAGACGCTTAAACAAAGGTGACCAAAGACTTCTGTCTTCATACTTTAAGGGAACGTCTTTTATGAAAGGTTCTTTTTATCGTAGCCGTTACTTGAATACTGTGATTGTCTTTGTCAAAGCTTTCTAAATAAAATATTTATGTTTGCTGTTTTAAGTAAAGATGTAATTATAGTTATTGTCAACTTCATGTATTCAAAAATCATTGGCAGGTGTTCTTTAGTGAAAATGTTTTGTTCGTTTTAAATACAAGGTTTTAATTCAGTTCTTAGTCAATATTTGTATTTAAATCGATTAAATTTTGTTTTCGACATGCTCTGCTGAATTGTTGCTAAACGATCCATGATTTTAGAGATAGATAAAAATGGCGGTCAAATGACAATGCTGCCGATTCGGAAACTCATTTTTACATTTACGTCCGATTCGCTGACGTATTCTCTGTCTACCCAAAATGATGTTCAATTTCACGTTATAATTTTTTTATATTAAATGAAGCATACACATTGTACAAAAAACCCTAAAATAAATGTAAATAGACCTACGTTTGCAACCCCAAATTACTAATTATTTTGCGCTGTATATATTGTTTTCAATACTAACATGTTATTTATTAACACTTTAAAAGAACAGGACTCGGTATGAAAAACCTGACAAAGACTGTTGCATTTGCTCACCACTAGTTAGAACGCCAACCTCAGCGTCATGGAGATGTATACCTTTTTTATAACAATTCTGTATAATTTAATTAGATCGTTACAGTAAATAGCAATTAATTAAATAATGTTAAATAAAAGGAGCTTAAGAAGTGTTTATAACAGTTTCTTGGCGCCGCTTTAACAGAGTGCAAGAGCAAAAACCTGTTGAAAATTTAAACAAGAAAAAGTTTATTTCAAGAGGTCTTTCTAGAATAAGTAGGGTTCTTTGTTTTAACAAATTGGCGAAATCTTCCTTTTGTTAACGTTCTTCAATATCGGTTATGCATCCGACTTGAACAAGAGTCTCCCTTTTCCCCGAAAGGGGTGGGAGGCAAAATGGCGGCTGGCCAGGGACTCTCTTCGATCATTATTTTATGCGATGTATATATAACGAAGGGCTGGGGAAGAGACGCTAAAGCCAATTCCATTTCGGCTCTTTTGAAGTCGGGAGCCTTGATTGCATATGGATGACGGGCCGCTACTGCTACGCTAAAATATACATTATGATGAAGGGGAAATTCCATCCCCCCCCCCCTTCCCTTAGCACCGACTTGTCGGATACGTCGTATAACAATTTTTTCCTCTCCTTGTTTGTTTTTAGATAGAAAATAGGGGATGAAAATGAATGTTTGTGTTGGCTCGATGCTGTCATGTCCAGATAGAAAACTTTAAAAAATCGTTCAAATCCCCTTCCCCATTCCCTGTCCTGTCTTTACCCTTCGGAGGTAATCTCAAAACAAATACACTCTGTCTATTTGGATTTTTTCATGTGAAATCACCCTTACGACTTGTTTGCAACTAGTGTTTATAAATGGCACACAAAGTACGTTTATGTGTATAACAACGAACTATATACATAGCCTACGTAAAAGCATTTTGAGTAGTTACATTTACCAACATTAGATGGCGTTTCATTTTCAACGGCAAAATTAAATATTTGTTTTTTCAGAAAGTGTTTTTTTATTTTTTTATTTAAATATTGGTCTATTAAAGTTTAAACACAACAAATACATGTCTCTCATATAATAAAATGGTACTTGTTTATTATATCGGACTACCTCTAAAAAAATTTGGCGAAATTATTGTATAACTATTCAACAATTAACAGCAACCACATTTGTTATTCTGGAGGCCAAAAAGCCGAAATTGCCACCAACAAGTGCCTCAAATCATCCTCTCCGGCAACGGACCTGCGCCACACAAACTCTGACTTGTTGTGGCAAACATGGTGTAACTAAAGACTATAAGTTAGAACTTCAGGCTTTTTTAAGCTTTCATTCATTTCTGCTATATTTTGTAGTTTTGGCTGTTAAAACATGTTTATTTGTCGATTGCAGGAAAAATATATAAAAAAATCAAAAGTAAAGGGATAATGAACAAGTACTCATACAATATATAATATGTTTTAATATCAGAATAGAGACTTAATTGTTTTACTTAAGACCTTATTTCTGACTTTATTGGTACATTATTTTTAGTAACTTTTATCAATTATTAGTAAACATGATAAATTTAATATGATTTGAAAAATATATATTTTTGCGAGTATTTCATTCATTTATAGGTTCTGTTTCCCTTTTTACATTTTTGTTTTGATGTTTTTTTGTGTAATTCCTTTTTCCCATATCTTCGTTTGTGTTCGAAAACTAATAGTATCCAAAGTGGTTCAAGCTTTCATTTTATCGATCTCAGGTAAAACTAAAGCACATAATATTGTATTCTTTGATATAGTGGGATGAACACGTTTTGTGAATATGCAAGTTAAAAGTCCTTCTAACATGAAAGTTTCCTATCATACAAGTATTGTGTGAAATGTCCTATTTAACTTAAACATGGGCGTCAACTACAGTTCGACATTTTCTGTTATATTCTGAACCAAGTGAGGCGAAAATCTGATTTACGCCTTGGTCTTGGATGTATATGGGGACTTCAAAGCGAGGTCCCCACCCCCGCGCTTTGGGCAGCTCCGGGCGTCTCTTGTTGTTTTTGTCCTTTGATCTCTGAACTGTACCCCACTCGCGACTCCCTCCTCGTGTGTCTTCCCCGTCCCTCTCAAATCGCGTCAACGCCTGGCGTAGGAACGTCGTGACTTTCAATAGGAAAAACTCGAGGGAAAACGTAATTTGTTTAGGAAATCCATTTAAATTGAAAAAGTAGGAAAAATAAAAATGGAAGAAAGTAGAGTAAACAGTCCTGAATTTAATAAACGTCTATCGGGTTTTAAACGTTTTATTTTGTAAAGGCATCTAGCAATGATATCTAGCTATGGTATCTAGCAGTACTATATAACGATGGTTGAGTAATTCAATAAACAATGTAATTGTACATGGGAACATTCAGTAATTAAACATTTTTCATTTCAAGTAGTCCAGTTTGAAGTTTACAATCACTTAAAAACTCTAATCGACAAAACGTAAAAGTGTGAATTTATATTTGATGAAAGAGATTCTCTTTCTTTCAGACTTTGAACCAATTTCCTTTGTCGACTCATTATTTTCAAACTTGCCCATTAATTAGTTTGTGTACTTTAGAAATGTTTTGTTTATAAATACAGTAAAACTGTACTTGATATGTTCTGTTTATGTGTAGTTGAACTTTCCAATATTATTCACACGATGAAACGACAAACTAAAATATGCAGCTAAATTAAAATGTATAGTTCTGTACAAATAATTTCAATTATTAAAAACTTTTATTATGGTTTGAAACCAGACTGGCTTACAGGTAAACACCCAGAACATACTTTTAAACCCTTTACACAAATGCCACGTGCTCGATAATTATGAGGAAAAGATTCAGGTTTGTTCTTTTATAGAAGCCTTAAAACGTGTGATATTTTAATGTACTTCAATCCGAGCTTTCAATCCGAACTAAATGATTTAGTTTTTTTCTTCTTAATATTGACAAGGGATGACAGATTATTCTGAAGACTTAGGAATTGAGCGTCAGGGCTGTTTGGAACAGATTGAATGTACAAGGCGCGACGTGTAAGGCTTCCTTGAGACAAAGCCTATGAGATTGAAATATGCATTTCCGATAATGAAATGTCCTGGAAACAAAAACTCCCAAAGAGCAGTAATCTTTTACCTGGCACGGAATGGACTTGAGTTCCAATGCGTTATGAAGACCGAGATGTCCCTTGAGTTCTTAAAAAAATCTTTACAATACTTTCAGAACATTTTGATACTATGAAACATAAATTCTCCTAATCATTCATATTTTAAAACATTTTCCGTTGTTTATTTGTCAGTATCTTCTTAATAATTTAATAATTAGTTTTCACACTTGTTCACACAATTTTCAACATTGGTATAGTTTACTTAAAAGTTCTAGGCTAGGGACTAGGAATGATTTGAATATTTAAAAAGATGGAATGATTAAGTATATATTAAATGTCGATAACTTCGCTTGGAACATCTTAGATGGCTTTCAAGCAGTTCAGTTCGCAAAATATTTTCTAACGGAAGAGATTTTCTACTTCAATTGCTTTTTAATAGATTTTTCACTTCGTGCTCTTACTAGAGTTATGAGCAAAAAATATATTTTAAAATCTTTTGAGCTTATAATCTATTTAGTAACGATTACAAAATAATGTATGAAATATACTTTCGTACAGTCAGTAATTAGAAATTATGTTTTTATAATATAACTAATTCACCCACGTCTGCTCCTCCAATTATTTGTATTCTCATGCTTGGTTTTATTTATATACAATTTCTTTTTCTCTTACTTTCTAATTATTTTTTCAATTAGTTTAACCTCATAACCATTGTTTACGGCTATCTGTAATTCATCGTGTTTGTCTTTCATACTCGTTGGATAGGACGATACGAGGTTTTTTGTATACACGGTCGGTCTGTGTTGGTTTTCTATAGATTCTGAAACTGTGTGTCGGTTGAACTATTTGTAATCGTCAGGTCGAGACAATTTATTGCATTATTATTCTCCACTTCACACGTGAATTTTAGCTTTGGGTGTATGCTGTTTAGGCTGTTTTTGAAAATGTATGTCCGTCTTTCACTTCTCAAGAGAAGGCAAGTAGTGTAGCACACGTAACGATAAAGCTGGTTTTGCCAACATGTCAAGCAGTAGTTCAGATGAAGAAGACATTATTGCCTAGTATCAATACCGTAGGCTACAGTGCGAAGGGAGTATTGCCAATTTTATTTTTGAGTCTTCCCGACCATGGTTTCGCCAGTGTCGGCATTAACGAGGCAGCTTATACAGACTAAAGAATGGTGTCCTCCTTACATACAGAGACATATGAATTCTAGGCTGTTCGTAGCAGCAGAACAATTGAACCTTGAATACCCAGGAATGTTTGAAGTGCAAACTTCTATAGACGCACCGCGTCCAAAATTTTGTTACACGTGTGTATATAGCAGAGTATATACAGTAGTTTACTGGTTGCTGGAGGTGAATCGGATTTTACCGTCACGCGTTTCACCATTCATTTTCTGAAACACTCTACTGTATATAGTACACATGTGTATCCGTCTGTTTGAAAAAGTTTTTGTCTTGCCGAGATTCGAACCAACAGAGTCCATTACCATAGACTAGGTCTTAGCTTGTTTGGCCACGAACGCTTTGCTAGTTTACTATATTTGAATTGGGTACAATATAAGTGTAACAGATTGACCTACGTCATAGGATTAATCCCTTAACGTAAACACAACGTATAGTTTAATTAATTGGTAACACCTCTGAAATGGACATTGTGCTTCCTCATATCGTAAGTTGTGTTAAAAATTGACATTGTGCTTCCTCATTTCGTAAGATGTGTTAAAAAGTTTACTCTTCTCTCGTGTGGTCTTAAGCGCACAATTTATTTTTTAATTATAAAATTATTTGCGCTTCTCTCCCTTTCCGACGAATTTTAAGTAAAAAACAGAACAATTCCCTCGTGTTGAAAAAAACAGAGTATAAACTGCCGAACATCTCGTGGTTCGGTGCAGCTTAAAAGTGCACCGAAACTGCTTTCGCGGAAAACGATCAACAGATTTGAAACTTATTGCAAACTAATCTCAATCGATCGCCTCGTGTGCGGATCCTCACAGCTATACGCTGTCAAGGTCACAAAACAGTTACCGAGCTCAACTGGTTTGCAACCTTCACCCCCCAATATAGTCCACCGTGTGCGCTTGGCCTTAAAGAACATATTCCCAACTCAAGGTACCCAAATACAACAATCAAGTTTCACCTAACACTTAGTAGACTACAATCATACGTACAAGGACATACAGACAAATATAAAAATATTGCATTTCCGTCACTTGGATGTACAGGAACAATACACACGCGGAAAAGATCCAGCGACTTGCATATAAAATGCCAAGCAGAATTTTCAGTACTATTTGATGTTCTATCAAGATTAGAATCACTAGACAGCTGAGATAAAGTCTGGCCAGTGCACTATCAACCGCAGCCGGCTCCACAGTCCCGTGAAATGATAAAGATTAGTCTGCTAAAAGTTTGTTGCTTAACAATAAGCAAAGTGTTTTTAACCGGAATAAGTGTTTGTAAGAGTGTCAGTGTTTTTTTAACTATTTAAATGTATGTCAAAATTCGTAAATGTGTTGTAAAAATATGAGGATGTATAATGTTACCGAAACGACGCGACGCACGTGACCATGGTTGAATAACAAGTCGAAACGGTCGCAGTGCAAACAAAAATAATTGGAGGAACAGGCGCAGGGGCGGCTCTAGCGGGTGGGCCGGTTAGGCCCAGGGCTCTATAACAAGGGCTATACCATTTTGTCATTTACTGTGACCCAGTATCGATCGCCTATGACGTCACCATGCTGACAAACACCAGCTGGTAATATTTCGGTAATGTGCGCGCAGTCGTTAACTCGCTGTTGTAACTCGATGGAAAGGCTTCAGTAAAATAAAACTTAGATATTCTTAATTTACATAAAGTACGGATTCTAACAGTATAAAAAACTTTTATTTTAACAGGTGTTTCGAATTTTAATAATTAAAAATATTTGAGAATTATCACAGACTGACATGGAAAAGTTACTAAGCAAGGAAACTTTTTATTTTTGGGTTATAAACAAACTTCCAGTGGGAAAGTTGTAGCCAATGAATTGATCTAAACTATCCAATTCACCGATTTGTGATAAAATGATTACATCATTATGAAATCGTTTTTTAAATGAGCTCGAGGAAGTGCGGCGACGCCACAACCGAAGTACAGTTGTTTGATACGGGAATAAAGTTTATGTACATACTGTTATTTTAAAGTAATATAGTAAATCACTTGTCCCCAGGTAATTATGCTAGCTAGAAAAAAGTAAGCATTTTATTTTAACATAAACTAATTATAATTAATATTTGATATTATTGAAGTGGACACAAAAAGTTAAGTTTAAGGTTAACGTTTAAAAATTAATATCATTATTACGTACATTCAAAGAAATAAAATTAGAGATCAATGATGGAAAAAGAAAATCGTAATTACGTAAAAAAATGAGTTTCATATTATTTTTTAAATTTTAACCTCCAACTTAACTTTTTGGGCCCACTTCAATAATATCAAATTTTTATTATAAATTATAATTAGTTGATGTTAAAATAAAATGCTTACTTTTTTTCTAGCTGGCATAATTAATTACCTGGGGACAAGTGATTTACTATATTAACTTAAAATAACAATATGTACATAAACGTTATTTCCGTATCAAACAACTGTACTTCGGGAGTAGCGGCGCCGCACCTCCTCGCGCTCATTTAAAAACAATTGCATAATGATGTAATCATTTTATCACAAATAGGTGAATTGGATAGTTTAGATCAATTCATTGGCTACAACTTTCCCAATGGAAGTTTGTTTATAACTCAAAAATACAAAATTTCCTCGCTTAGTAACTTTTTCATGTCAGTCTGTGATAATTCTCAAATATTTTCAATTATTAAAATTCGAAATACTTGTTAAATAAAAGTTGTTTATACTGTTAGAATCCGTACTTTATGTAGATTAAGAATATATAAATTTTATTTTACTGAAGCCTTTCCATCGAGTTACAACAGCGAGTTAACGACTGCGCGCACATTACTGAAATATTACCAGCTGGTGTGTATCAGCATGGTGACGTCAGAGTGAAACTGGCGGCACAGTGCCGAGATCAAAGAAACGGTTTAGCCCTTGTTATAGAGCCCTGGGTTAGGCCGGGGCTCAACCAAATCTTTTGAAATAAATTTAATTATGTTCGCTTTAAAAAAAATACAATAGAATAGTATTAAAAATGTATAAATACAATGATGTTACAAACTATATAATTTAATTAATATTAAATAGTGGTCATTCCATGCTTTTAGACTTAAAAGTAAACAAACTATTATTTAAGAAATAATTGTTTGAGTGTAGCGATTAATAAATGCATTCCTCGTTACATAGAGGCAGACAAGCAAGACTACAGATGGATGGTTTATAGCGTATTAGGAAAAATAACAGCGTTCCAATAACCTATAACCAGAATAACTTAATACAAGTTAGTAATGTATCTATTCTTAGGTTACTCCCCCGCAAGTCCAAGTTGAAGAAGAATTTAAATCAGACACCTATGTTTTCAGTTCACCGCTTTTAAATTTCTTGACAAAATACTTTAACTACAGTAGTACTATTACATGTCATTGCTCCTATTTGTTCACTGCTATATTTTAAATATGTTAACTTTAGAAAACATTAAACTTTGATTCTAAAGAAATATACAAAGTTGCATTTATTTATTCTTTTATTTCAGATATTTTAAGCCTTAGTTTTTGCTTTCCGCATTAAATATATTTATACAAAATTACTTAAACATCTACATTTTAGTATGAACATATTTAATTTTTTAAATACATATATTATGTACCTTATAACAAACTTGGGCCCACCAAAAAAAAAAATCCTGGAGCTGCCCCTGAACAGACGTGAGTTAATTAATTACATTATAATTTAAAAGATCTGCAGTTAGGTTTTTCCAAATATAATGATTTAATTAAACGAAAGAGATGTTAAAGAAACATCGAGGTGCATTTTAACAATGCTACGTTATTTGAACATAACATTTTCCGACTTCCAACCTTAGGCAACTGTAAACACCAAGGGAATACCACCCTATCTAAGTTGTTTCTTAGTGTTGGTAATGTGTTTACCCCTGAAATAACGCTTTCCAAAAAGGGCTGATCACCCTAATCCGTATCCCCCTGAGTATGACAAGATTGTGGATGTCCAAGATCAAATGTTAACATCCTGCTGCTCGCAGAGGCGTTTGTTTGTAGGATTTCAATAGAAAAGTGTTTCTCTTTTGGGGTAGCGATAACATCACCAGGTAAGAAGTGGTTTGATTAATTGAGGCGATTACAATTCAGTGTTTAAACGAAATGCAGCAAAGTTAAATCAGCGATTCATCGTGAGAATGATATTACGATCGCTCTTTAGTGGTGGAATCATTAAAATAAGTGGTTTTATATTTGATTACACTCCCAAAATCTGTCCTTACAGTATGAGCGTGTTAGTATCTGATGGATAGAAAATATTTTTGTTATTTTAAAGAATTAGAAGTCCAGTTTGGAAGTAGTTTTTTCACAAAACAAATTTTTAGTTTTTTTCCCAAAAATGTTTCCACAAGTCTAAATTCATGTTGGTGTGTCTTTGCTTCATACGCCATCTTGTAAATGTTGAACGAATTACCAAAATTAATTACACCGTTTTTATAGAACATTATATTCAATATCAATTTGATTACAATTTTTTTTTGTAAAATTAAAATGTTGCTAGACATTTATCGGCAAACATTTTTATCTTTGGAGTTTTACAAAATTTCGTTATAGCAAATCATTAGCGTGGAGGCTAAGACACATGCATTTTGGCGAAGACAACTTCTCTCTGTCATGGTCCTTAAGTAATTATTTGATTATTGTAAGCATTTCAAGCTTATTTAAATAATTTACTCGGCCTATAAGTTTTCTGCGTGAAGTTATTTGTTCTTAGTAGCGTGTATTTATTGTTAAATCGCTTCTAATCTAAAATTAAGTAACTATTAACAAAATATGCATGTTGTGCCAAGAGTAAAATTGACAATTCTGAGATGAAAACTAACAACAGCAAAGTGTTTGCGTTAACGAGCTGTTCAATCTTTGACAGCATTCAGTACCGAAGAGAGAGTATCAATTTGAGATCCGCGAACATAGGGTGGAATTTCCCAAATTATCCCTTCTTCGCTTATTTGCATTCCCCTTTTCCAGGATTATAGGGAGTTCAGTAATCCTCGGGTTGTGATGAGAGTTGTGTCATTGTAGAAGAGAGTGGGAGGAGGCGGGAGGGGTTCGCTTTTTGATAATCCAATCTGCCGTAGAGTCTAATGAGAGCCTGAGATGCGGGCGAGTCGGGATAAACTAAATGTTCCTTACGTCAACAAAATATCTCGCTTTATTGTGTTAAACAAATTGTTTTGTTAGCATTATTATTAATTTAAAAGAACTGCTGAGACGATTCTGTATAGGGTATTTAAAAACTATTTTCAGGCTTAAGAGTAATACTTGACTTGATCTTTCCGTATTGTAAGTTTTACTTTGAAGTATTAACTTCTAGTACCGCGTCCAAAAAATGTTTGCTGGCTTTGACTCGGATTTTACCGTCACGCTCTATTATATAATATATTAGACATGTGTATATAGCAGAGTATCTATATATTAATACGGGAAGCAAAAACTTTGTTACGAAAATTACGCGGACGGAGGAGTATGAAATTTGTCACAGTTACAGTTTAAATTATGAAGAAGTGCAGAAAGCTAATATTTTTATATAATAATGCATCAGAAATACATAAAATTAAAATTAAACACACAAAATAATTTTAGATTAGGCTTAGACTGATGAACCAACACATGTTTCTTGAATGTATTTACATTCATTACCATAGCAACCAAGAAAATAAAATAACAGATAAAATAGTTGATTTGAATGTACAATGTTTAATAATTTTAGGTTCTGCCTAGACATTTAGGTTAAACGCGTGGTAATAATTAATTTCAGTCATATTAAAACATTAGTAAAACCATAAGTATTAAATGCCTTATAAATCTAAAAAAACTGTTTAAATTTAGACAGTTTGTTGTTCGGCACAATGGAGTTTTATAACTTTTTTGTTTTCAAATTGCTACTTCATCTTTTGACAACTTTGCGAGCCATATTATCTGAGTTTAGATTTGGCCTTCGTAGTCGATGTGGTAATAAAATGCAACGTGTGGAGAAAGGGAAGTATAGATAGTGTTGCCATATGTTGACAAGGCATTTCCGGTCCGCCAGCATGCCGAGCAGCTTCATTTTACAAGTTACATAAAATATGGGTAATGTGTTCTGCAGTAGATGATCTCAAAATATAAGTGTACAATTTTGAATATGCTTCTTACATATTATAAAATGTACTTTCTAATTAATTGCAGGATAATTAATTATGAACACCCAGTGTTAGTCATTCTTAACACACATTATTAAATTAGTTTTCTGTTAATAATTTTTGGTATGTCCATGAAGTGTACATTATTATGCTACAACCACTTCTGCGAAACAATTTCAAGACGTATGGAGCTATTACCACAAATAAATTATTATTTCAAACCTGAAGGTTGTGGGAGGGGCCTAGCCAAGAACCCATACATCAGCCATAACCGGCCGAAGACAAGTCACTCAAAACAAGGTGAATTATTAATCCATAACCACGACGAAAGACGGGATATTAACAAAACCAGATTTGGTATTTAGTTTACTCCCCCCTCCCCCCTTGTTAGGTTGGCATACCTTGGCCGTGCGCGAATGTCAACTTATTGTAAATTTCATTGTTTTTTGTTGTCTTTGTGGATCCGGACTCCCATTGCTCATTTCCATACTCGTTTTAGACTGGATAACTGCTGGTTTCTTCCCCGCCATTGTTTGCCGTTCTTGATTGTTACCAGTTTTTTTACAACACGCGCCTGGCTTTATTGAACACCCGGTGACAATCGTGTACATAATTATTGTAATTTATATCCCCTCTCCTTTTTCAAATTTATTTTACCAAGGAAACTTTGTGAAAGAAAGGGATCGTGATTATAAGAGAATACAGTATGGCTTTCTAGATTGTGTTGCATTTGAACACATAACAAAATAAATACATCGAAGTGGTTATAAATGAGTATCAATAGAAATTAAAAATATAATATTTTAACTTCCTCTCTAAGTATAGTGAAATGTTAAAAATGCAAATGAATACATTTACGAGCAAACTTTATCAACCCAAACAATATCGGTATACCAAAATTAGTTACTGCCTCAATGTTTATTTCTGTAACGGATTCTAAATATAATCTTAGGGTTTAATGAAGTTTCAAGATTAATATTTGTTCATCCTCTCATTATTGTATTCTTCAAAATTTAAGGTAGTTTTTACAAAGACTTGCAACATTGCTCCCTCCTCCCCCCCCCCCCGCAAGCTCTATCCTTACCAAAAGTATGGTTGACACAGGATCAGACTGTTCTGGTCTTTTGAGGTTAGTAATTTTAAATATCTTTTCTCACTTTTTTGTTTTTATTTATTGCCAAAAATGTTTACATTAGTCTATTCATCAAATACTCGAGATATAAAATTGGCCTATTACACCTACCTCATTCATGAGCTCTTGAAATTGGCATTGCTTAATTTAACCGAAGTGGATTTTAAACATTAGAATCGCTGTTTTCTAGAACCGGATTCAAAGTTCAAAAAGTTGATATTTAAAAACTTAATTATTTTAAAATTAGTTGAATCGATATTTAGCTAATTGCTGCTAGCATGATTATTGTTTTTATTTGACGACTTATTCTTTTCAAATATAGTTGATGTTGTATCGAGCCAGCACATTACATCGCTTTTCTAACGTGAAATTTAATTTAAAATGAATGGAAACTTTTCTTCCTAGAGTGAAGAGTTTTAAAATATAGAAAACGTGAAGATACAAGATTAATATTTGTTTGTCCTCTCAATATTGAATTTTTCAAAATCTAAGGTAGTTTTTACAAAGACATACAACATTGCTCCCCCCCCCCCCCATACTTACAACACAATTATTTAATAAATATGTAAATACAACCGGCATAAATAATTAAACCTTCATCTTTTAATATGCAGTGGAAGTGTCAGGTATTATCATATTCCACCCTCGTTTCTTCCAAGTAATTACGTAGCTAAGAATGTTTGTTTTAAGCTCTCGACAAAATAGGTTTGTTTACAAAGGTTTTTACCTTGTTGTGATTGGGCGTGGCCTAACTTTTAACTGTCTCTTTTGTGTTTAGTTAAAGGTTCAACTTGGTTACGTCATCACTATTAGAGCGAGAGAGAGAGAGCGAGCTGAAGCTTTTGATCATGCCCTCCTACTCTTCCCCTCGTCCATTGCTATCTCTCTGTCGGGGCTTCCCTTTGAAGTCACTTTGAGCACTGCCGCTCTACTCCATGTTACCAGACATCAAAGCAAAACACACACAGCATTATAAAACCTCTCTTTCTCTCCCCCCTCTCTCTCTCTCTCTCTCTCTCTCTCTGACTAGTTTATATTTCACTCTGTTCAGTTGCCAGGCTGTCTTTGAACAGTGAGGTTCAGTTGGATTGAGTCTATAGTTAACATTTAGCCAAAATATATAGATTTTATGAAAAGATATTAGTATTACAGTATGCCGTGCCTCGAAGTAATTTCATTTCGTAACGGTAGTCCGCGCGCGACTGTTTTGTAGTGCGACAGAACCGCGCGATGTTGGGGCGGACAGTCGCTGTGTTGCCGAACGATATCCGATTCATCGATAAAGTGTTTAATATAGATTATTTATTTTAAAAGTGTGCAATGTGTGTAGCGGAGTGCGTATGTGTTATTGTGCAGGCGATAAGAAAGAAAACGTAGTGTCGAAGTTCACCGCTGGAGCGCTAGTCATGCTCATTCAATCGCTCGATAATTACATGCAGATCCACAATTATTTAAATATTTTTTTTAAGTGTTGATTTATTTAACAATTATAATGTTTAATGACAAGATTCAATCCTCTTTTATAAAAGTAAATTCTGAAAGTGGAGTTTTAATACTTATTGCTAAATTAGTGATGTGAAAGTTTTACCAAATAAGATGTGATTTTTAGTGCCATATTTTACTAATTAAATACATAAATTTAAAATATTACAAATGGAGCCTGTTACTCCTCAATCAAAGGTTAAAACTAAATTTAAAAAGAAACCGAAAGAACCAAAAGTTCGAACCGAGTCAACTGTTAAACGGCGGAAAATAAATGTAAAAAATAATGCTAAGTCCACCGTATCTGTTACCGGTCAGTGTAAGGGAAAGTATTGGACACGGAAGACGAAGGTATTCCGAGAGCTCGATCTGGAAAGATTATTGTTCCGTTGGTACGAAAGGCGGTTAGCTGTTAACGATCCGTCTACGTCGGAAAGCCCTAACGTTCTTAAGAAAGCGTGTATACTCGCCAAAAAAATGTGTGCTAGTGAAGAATTTCTGACAACTGTTACTGAAGATTGGGTGAAAACTTGGTCAGAAAAGTACGGTATTAGTAAGGAAGATCCCGTGTCGTATTCCGAGCCTATTTCAGAGGTAAAAGTAGAGATATTCGAAGACGATGTTCTGAAAACCCTCCATAACGGCGAGTACACGGACGATCAAATTTACTGCGCTTTTAGTTTTCAATTCGATTGGACGAGTTTACCGGATAAGACGTTGGAACCGAAATCGGAAGATCGGGTGTGGTTGTTGATGGCCGGCAATAAAAGTGGAAGGCACAGGACGCGGTTGTTGATAACCGGTAAACAATGGAGACCGGACTGTTTAAGGACGGTTAATATGTTGAGTCAACCCGTTATCTACGCAGGGGGAGGGGTCGGTATGTTGACACCGGATTTATTTACGTGGTGGTTTCATCGTGAGTTCGCGCCGGCCGCGCTTGCGCTTAACGAACGAGGCGCTATCCTGGTGGTAGAACACGCAGACTTTCTTCCGCCTGCAACGGATTGTATCACTGCCGATGGTAAAGTAAAACTAGTCATTTACGATAAATCTAATGAAAATGTATCCGAATGGAGACCAGACCAGAACTTGATAGTCGCCGAGTTGAGGACGAGGTACGCTATGTTGTTACTACATATTATCTCGATAGATCAACAACGTTGGATGACGGTATCGCAGTTTCTCTCAGGATTTACTCTAAAAGACGCTTTCCCTATGCTACACCGAGCTTGGTTAAACATCCGACCTGAGACTTTCCACCGTTGCTGGACGAAACCGTTATCAACAACTCCAGATGATACCGGAACATCCCTTTCATTCGGCGGTACTGGTTCGACTCCACTGCAGATCGAAGAAGACAGGATGTTACTGTTGGAACTCCAGTGGCTTTCTCACGATCTGTGTCTTGAAGTTACCGATGAGGATCTGGCCAATTGGGTCAGGAGGACGTTAACGCAACCAATTCTGGAGTCTTTTATCAAACCTGAACCTGTGGATGAATCGGAAGCTGCGAACGAATCTCTTACTGTTCCTACTCCTGCGGAGGCTGCTGTGTATCTTGATAAGGTCTTATCATGGATGGAGTCGGAAGCTCTGGATCCTAACTTACTTCTTATCGTCAGGGATATTATGACGATGGCCAAGCAGGCATGTGTTACACAGGTTATTTTATCTGACAGATCCGTTCTTTTAACATGGTATTTATTGCCAACAAATTTTCAAATATTTGTTATAATTTCAATGGCACTTAAAGAAACGTAGAACTTTGGAAAGGTTATATTAAAGTTATTTATTTGTATTATAAATCAATATTATTTCTTGAATTTAAGCATACAAATAATCAACCAATTTTAATGAAATTTGCAAGATTTTATAGTATATTAAGCGGTCGAAGCGAAACATGGTTAATTTGCGATATATGAAGCTTAACGTTAAAAAAATACGATCAATATATGAAAAATACATTGGATCTCATTTATTGAACGATTTAGCAATTTCGAAAAATGACAATATAAATTTGTATAATGACAGCCAATTAAATCATTAAAGGTAACTGTGGAAGTTTGGACACATTATCTGGTGTTTAATACTAGCTATTTAAGTATGATTACGGATGGAGGGAGTTAAACTAGGTCAATATTTTAACCGTTTTCTCAGGTTCCTAAGCAACAAACATATTTAAACTAGGTCAATATTTTAACCGTTTTCTCAAGTTCCTAAGCAACAAACATATTTAAACTAGGTCAAAATTTTAACCGTTTTCTCAAGTTCCTAAACAACAAACATATTTAAACTAGGTCAATATTTTAACCGTTTTCTCAAGTTCCTAAGCAACAAACATATTTGTTCAAAAATGTTCCTCAATGGTATCAATGCATAAAGTTTATTTATCACCCCAGATTACATGAGCTCATGAGCACATTTAAGCATTGCAGAAATCGCTGCGAAGGCTGTAGCCTATTGTAAAATTATCTGAAATCTTTAGCCCTCGGTGGTCCAGATGTTTGGGTTTGTTTTCGAAATTCTCAATTTTACGGGTGTGAACGTTTTAACACCAGATGACCACCTGTTTCCTTACTCCATTAAAAAACCATGAACAGTCTCTCTGGTTCAGTATAATAGATATAAACCTAAAATACTTACATTACAAATAAAGTAAAGGTTGCTATAATAGATTTCTGCTAGGTTATATTTACTTTCTTAGCATCTGCTGGTATATA
>JAGFPH010000048.1:832689-845485 GCA_018207615.1 Philaenus spumarius
CACCAAGATTACGGTCTTGCCAAATTGCCGGTTAGTTTTTGATTTGTTTCTCCTTACGACATGCATTCACTCCATTTACAAATTTGTGAAGGGTTCTTTTGAATTTACATGTATTGTTCTAAACTGTCCTACATGCATCTTCTTGTTAGCGCCTTCCTTCTACAGATAATGTCTCACATATACTAGTATCTTGTGTGTATTTAATGATCCATCCCTTTCTATGTTGTTTAAATCTTTCTTTCTTTAATTATTAATCCGAACTTATTTGTGTTAAATAATTTACGTCATGAATCGTTTAAACTGTTATTTCGCAAACGTTCATAGATAAATAAACTCGCACGAACACTCGCATTTTCTCATAATACTCTGAGCCGTGAAAGTCTATACAAGAATACAGTAGCCGAGAATTACCGATCGTCTAACACATCTGCGAGGGACTGCTACTTTATAAAATGGTTGAATAACACAAGGACGGTAAATTTAATTAAAATGATATTCGAAAATGAACATGTTGTGTATTTGAAAGACGTGGGGGTGAAGTGAGCAGTGCGGGTTGGGAGGGGGGGGGTTCTCATCAACATGTCTGCCCGGGTGGATAATGCCTTTCCTTGCAGTTCACTTGCCACAATGTGCCTAGTAATTGAAACCTCCACGCAACTTTACCCTTCTACCAGAATTAAATTCCTAGCAAAAATTTGTATTTTTCTTTACTGTACTTTATTTCTATACTTAAAAAATGATCAAAAATGGCATGTCAACGTGTTTAAAAACCACATTATTACATGTTTTCTCCTTTTAGTAAAATTACATTTATTTTTTATGATGTGAGAATTTATAGTCACACCTTTCTTCATATGTTTTCTTTCCACAATTAGCACTGTTTTGAAAGAATACCTTTTTCAAATTTGTTTACCTTGGTTTTAATTTGAGATGGTGGTTATTATTTAATTTAACACAAATATTTTGAATTACGTACTTGTAAACATTGTAAAGTAAAGCGTTTAAATTAAAACTATACGTTTAGGACGTTCTACAGAATTTTTTTATTTAAATCAAACAAGTTGTTATAAGTAATTATTTTGTTTGTGTTTTCGTTTTGTTTCTCTTTCTAATAGAACATAATTAACAATTTATTCAAAATATAAAGATATTTATTCTTAATAGAAGACATTATTTAGACACTTATGTTTTTCTGGCACCTTTACTAATAATTGTCTAGATATAGTTCAGTATCAAATTGTCTTACTTTATTTTGTCTGTTACATGACTCATTTACCTTTTCTTCAATGATCCAAACATCCCTTTGTCTACAACTCACAACCCTCCAAGAGTAACTCATTCAACGACATTTTATGTACTGTCGATGACAATAAGAAACAAATTTAATATGAGAGGGTGACTAATATTTTGTAGATAGAATTGATGAAAAGACCCAATGACCAGGAATCGACTTCACCTGTTGGACTTCCCCTACTCCCTAAAGATGCCTCACTGGTTCGCAATATCCAGTTTGCTTCAAATCAGGCGGAAATTGGTTGCTCGTCCCAAGTCTTGCGGTCTCGCTACTACCGTGTTCAAAAACGTAACGACTTTACTGTTGCTAGCGTTTAGAAATTAGTAATAATGAGATTTGACGACAGATAAAAAATTGGCATATATAGTTCAAATAAGTTTGTCTAGAATTATATTTTTGCTAAGTTATTTCAATGCCAAGTATATAACAATATTAGTTTTGGAAGTACACTACTTTACAATGTGGAGGATTTTATTTAATCCTAACAGGAAATAATTTACTGGGCGATTCTCTTAATCTGGCAACCGTTAGGATCTGTTTGTTTTACAAATTTCAATTGGGGTCTTTCTTGTCTTGTAGTTGTCAGTAAAATCAATACATATATAATCTGGCAAGATTTTCGTAATAAAATTAAGATAGCGTCTGTCTCGTAACCTCACAGCAACTGCTTAACTTTTCCATATTAAACCGGTGAAATTGAAGCACTTGGCAACACACGTCATCAGTGTATTGTGCAGGATTGGATAATCACAAGTTAGATACGCCATTATGACTTAATGACAGTCCTGTTCCACTTTGCTTCTACCAGTTCTACCTTCATATTTCTTATCTCGTTAATTTCTTCAAATTTGTGATGCTTCTAGATATAAATTTACTAAAATTTAAATATATATGAAATTTACTTCAGTTTCCGCCAGTTGTATAATTCGGACTGTTTATTTCTGCTTTTCCTTGTAACATATATTTGTAGTTACCACGTTTGCTATTTAAAGCAATTGAAAAGCATTTGAGATTATTATAGTATTTTATAATGTATAATTTTGTTTAAACAAAATTGTACATTTTACCATAATTAAAGCATTACAAACTTTTGTACTCATATTTTTAAAAGAACTTCTTATGATGTTTCCCTCCTAAAGTGTTTGAGATTTGCACAGTGCAAGTACGAGTACCTCCCACGCACAATATCCACAACCTCATTATAGCTAATAGTTTTCATAAAAACTATGTCCAACATGTATATTAGTTGTCAACCCCTTCGTGACCCAACCCTATCAGGAACAGAAGGGGGTTAACAAAGGAGTAGCCCTGTCATTATCAGAGAGTATCCGTCCAGTTGACATAGGGAACAATCAGTACAGGGGATGATCTCATTTTAGAATCTTTTACCCGGCTGAATCCCTAAGTAGGCTTACAACGGCCTATTAGAGTGAAACTAATTGTAGGAATTGTTATTTGGGTTGTAGTTTTGCATCGAGGGGATATTTCTTTTTTAATAAATACTACATTTGAATGGGTCATTCGTGGTAGGTTCTGATGAGGCTTAAAAAGACATTTACAGATCACGGCAAATTAGAGAGCATTTGATACCGAACTCTGGTTGGGAATGCTGGTAGGCATATAAATATGGTGTATTTTATATACTGACCACACATCACTTGCCTGGAAACCCGACCATTCTCGTAAGGGGTTTTAACGCGATCTTTTAGCAAAATTTTGTTTTAGAATTTGCTTTTTATTAGGTTACATTTTGAACTCGCACAAAATTTTTTAAGGCTGATGTGTCTAGGAACTAAAATACGCTTCCAATAATAATAATTAAAGTTACATTAAAAATTGTCTGATTTCAATACAATTACAATTTTTTCTAAGCCTTCGTCAAATTTATATTTAACACAAACGTAAAGCTATAATTTTCATAATTCGTCCTAAAATTTGTGTTGTTGATTTGTGATTAATTACAAATGTTTAAAACATAACCTACTTTATTATAAACTAGAAGAAACACATGCGTGCTCCGCATGCCAACACCTTTGGAACCTTCTATACACATAGTCATGCTATGTTTTATTTATAATAAAGATGTAGGATTAATAATAACCCCAAAGCTATGATAGTAAATAATGTTAAATGTTCAAATCAAATCATTTCGTATATTTTATAACAGCAGTTATAATAAAGGTTAAAAGAACCAGCAAGGCTTAGGTCTACACTTTAATAAAAACCTAATCTAAAAGTTAGAAATACGAATAATTGCTTCAAAGTTTGAAATCAGCTGTTGATGGAAATATTTGAGCAAACAGCTGTTTTATCTGTTATTTTATTCAATTGTTTGCTATGGTAATAAATGTAAATACATGCGTTGGGGTTAGTCTAGGCCTAACTTAAGATAATATCTCTTTATAATATAGATAGTAACGCCTCTATATCTGGCTAACCTTTTACGTATAGTTTTGACTAAAACCGTTCAAAAGTCAACACAATTTAATTAAACGTTAGAAGGAAATCAAAAACTCGCGGAAATAAAAGCTGTTCCTGACAATAATTGGATCTCTATGTACTGAAAGGAAATACAATTTATGTAGAGACACACACGCGAGCGCTTTCGCGGTTTTATGCACACAAACAGTCGGCGCCCTTAGTCAGCCCCTTAGCAACATGATGAAGCTAATTTTGGATTTCGATGTCGTGTTAAGCTTCGTTAACAGGGCTTTAGAAATGCCGATTTCAGAATATTTCCCTTCTCGCATACTGTACTGTATAATAATGATGAATTGAATGAACACTTTTGCCACCATTGCTGGCACGTCTTTGTTGGTTTTTAAATACTTTAAATGTATCCTGTTTTTTATAGGTTACGTTAGTAGCTTTTCATCGATCTTATATTAAACAGAAATTCCCTGGTGCTATGTTATGTAAGTGGATAAAACATTAAAACATCGGTGGCGATATCTATTGAAAACAATTTAAATCTCGGTTAACATTCGAATACAGTTTAATGTTTTGTTTGCAAGTAACCGCAACAAATTTAAATTTCGGTTTGTAATTAATTTCACGTGTCCCATTTTAAATAGGAAACTTAGAGACGAGTGTCGGATGCAAATAGGCTTTCTGAGCGTCCTCTCTTCTATGGAAAGCAATTACCTTCATCTATTCATTGCATATGTGGAGGAGGACGTAAGGACGCCTTACAAGTATCAACCTTAACTCACTTCGCGTATACGTGCTTTTTGTTTTGTTAATTCATACAGCTTCATAGTCCCTGTCTCATAACACAAAAATAATGTTAAATACTGATATTTTTTTAAGAAAAGGTAATACGTATTAATTGCCCCAATAATTGTTATTTACTTCTAAATGTTTCGGTTTATAATACCACGATTTTAAATGTATGCATTTAATATTTATTAGTCCATCCGTCACTGATTATTAAAAAGCTTATTTTAATTTTTTTTACAAAATTTTTATTTCATAGTTTTTAATTATTGGAAAAGATGTTTAAATAATAAAGATTAACGTTTATATCGGCCTAAACTCAATTATGGTAAACATAAATCTTGTTTGTAAGGAAAAATAAAACTTTCCAGTTTTAGACGTTTTGTTAAAAAAGAAAACTGTTACGTTTTACCTTCTTACCCTCTTGAAAATTTTGTTTTGAAATTGGGGAGAAAATTGTGACACATAAATGTACAAAATGAATATATAAATGTAATTACAAATATTAACAAAGTAGGCCTAACTGAATAAGGAAACTAACGCCAGAAATTACCTACAAAGGGATATAAACTGTTATATATGTTTGTCATCAGCATCTAAACATCAGCACATTTTTTATAAACCAGTTATAGTTTCCTGTTCGAATGTTTTCTGATCTTAATGAGATGGAAAGGGTGGGGGTTATATTTTCACCCCTCCCGTTAAATAATCAGTGCTTCGTTAAAACTAACGCCGAACAATCAGATACCGTTGGCATTTCCCTTAATTAACGCAACACAGCCAATAAAAGTCTCCCAACTCGTTTTGTCGACCTGGTAGTTTGAAGTATGTGTGAAGTATGAGGTGTACAATACACCATGGGGTGAGTTGTTAATTAGAACAGCCTCCGCGCACTTGAGCTAGCGCTAGGATCCATAATGCATACGCACGCTGGTCTGACCTTAATTATGTTTTTAGTTTTGTCCCGTTTTTAAAATAGTCGCAATTTTACTTTCTCGTCAATTAAGGAACGGGGTTGCTCGTTTTGTAATTGCAGTAGGTTGAAAGTTTACAACTAGTTCTATGTAATTTTACAGCAGTTGTGTATTGTATAATTTACAAAGTTTATATACAGGTACTACATGTACATATTCTATATACTTGGTTGAGAGGCATCTTTATAGTAGTTGAACTTCTGGTATCTCTCAGGGCATCATGGTCTATTTTTTGCTGCAGCTCTAACATTACACCACCATTAAGTTTTAACAATGAATACAAAACCTATAAGAAGCGCAACGACTATGGAGAATAGTCAGCCCGGTTGGTTGCCGCCAAATCGAGCTTAGCGCTGCAGCCGTCAGACAGCGCTGGCTGGAAACTTCCACCCGTCTGTGACTCATCAATCCTCCACGCCAGTTGTGAATGAGACAGAGAATGGCTGGCTCATTCTCTTTCTCACTCACACTTGCCGTACCGCTACATAGCGTCTGCCGCGCTAAGCTTACCACTTTCAAATAAAACTAGGCTGAATCTTTAACATGGGCTTTGCCCTTCTTGTAAGTTCTGTATTCATTGGTTTTAGCCTTCTAGCACTGCTTTCGATTTCCAAAGGCTGCCGACTCTGCCAGTATGGACTTCGTCTGTCATAAGAGCAATACGTTGAGCTTTAATATTTGTAACCGTAATTACTGTCTTGTTTTAAGAGCAAATGCTTAGTGAATACCACTTTTTAGGACTCACCAAAAATTTAATCAAAGCATGTCCAAAAAAACTTCTCGTAGTATGTATCTATTGTATTGCAAAATCTAAAGCCGTATGGTATGAAATAATTGATTCAATATTAGTTTTATTCGTCGCGAAAAGAGGCCCTGTTGTGCCTCTTATTGCTGTCTACAAATCAAAATCATTGTAGGTGCAGGTAGAAAATTAAAAATTTGTAATTGTGTAAGAAACTGCGTAAGATGTACCAATTAATGAAAAAAAAAAAACAATTGCATAATGGTACTGGACTAACAACATCCATACTACTTAAATTCATCCATACTACGTAACTTTTATTTCTGTTTAGTAGAGATTATAAGACAAGTATTTGCTATTTGAGATTATCTAGTTGTCGTCTGGTACAGAATATCACAATAGTAGAGAAAACTATTGCGAATGAAAACTGCATAAAAGTCGCAGAAATGCGCTCAGATTTTATGTTTTCCGTCAACAAAATTGCTCTTGGGATATTTTATGATAAATATGACGTTGAAAAGTGTTTTTTTATTATTATTATTTCTTCGGGGAGAATAATAGAAAAAAAACTCACAGTATCTTCCCCCTCGGTTTGAATGATTGAAGAACTGTGGTGGAACAATTCGTCAGTTTAGACAATAGGGCAGCGTCGAGATTGTGGTGGCATTAATAAATCAAAACGTGTGGTGTGGAGAAAACACAGCCTCCAGTGCCATCTAGAAACCCTGCAGTGCCTCTTTAAATTGGGCAAACACTGTCGTGGCGACAGATTAAAACTTTCGATTGCTTTTTTTACGTTTTCCACTTTACCTTCAAATTGTTCAGCCCGAGAGGGAACCCTTCCTAAGAGCAATCGAGATTTTTATCTAGCCTCGGTGTTTTAGAAATATTATTTTTATTTAAAGCGTGTTCGTTTCGTGTGAAATTTATCGAAGAGAATGATTTTGTTATGTGAACTCAACGCACATTTGAAACGAATAATATACTGTTGAGTGTCATCGGTAAACCATAAATTATAAAGATGTTAAAATTTCATTCAATATCTTTAATTTTCCCGAAATATCTTCTGGTGTTGAACCCCCCCCCCCCCCCCCCATCAATATTGCTTTCGAAGATAAGTATGATATCGCTTTTATTTGTATCAAGTAATAATATTATATGAATATGGCTATGCCATCTGATTGCCCTTTTTAAACAAATTGTTTCAAAATCTAAACTTCCAAACCCTTTTTCCTGAACAATTATTTGATTTTAATTTAATATACAGCACTCTATATTAGTAGTTAGTTCGGTGTTGCAGATTCACTTTACATTACTCCCTACGTTTTCTTTACATTTTTAGACATCTGTGTGCATGTGAGTTGTATATGTAACTTTGTATGTACAACAAATAATAACATCAGCACACCAATTAAAAAATAAAACCTTTATACTGCAATTGTTTATAGTATTCTTGCTTGTGAAATAAGGTTACAGTATTAATATTGTATGTGCATTTCGTAGGCCTAGTTGTATTGCATGGCTTCATGAAGTAGAACAAGATTTCCGATTCACCCAATATCAAACGTAAACATTTGTAACACTGGTAGCATTTTTTTATCTCAGAAGTCAATAAGAACTTTTTCAAAAAACAATCCTGTGTTTAAAAAAAACCCAGTTCCTTATTGTCTGTGTTTTAATACTATCGTAAACCAATTTTGTTTAAATAGCAAAACTTTCTTAAAGTTCTATGAGTAAAATAAATTATACTTTACTAACATTGGCTTTGCTTGCACTGTATTGAATCTAATTCCATTAAGATTAGTGTTAAAAATACACACTTTTATATTTTCGAATTTATTTTCAAGCTTATTATTTACGGACCATTTTAACAAACGCTTGAGGGAAATGCCCTTTTTTTTATTTATATAGCGGAAGAAATTAACAATTTATTTTAAAATATTGGTTTAATTTTTTTGAAAACTAAATGACCAGTTCCTATTTTTCAAAAACAAGGACAGTAGTTGCATTTATATCTAATTTAAAATTAACTTTAGGAGATTCTTTTGAGAAGGAAGGTAGTACCGAAGAATGGGTTTAAGTCCTTCGGGTGAATCTTACATTTTGCTACACTGTAATAAAGACTTGAAGAATCTGGGCGCGCATGTTTGTAGCCATTAACAAAAAGCACGATGGGAATGCACGATTAAACACTTAACCCTTTACTTTATACTTAACGAAGTTTGTTGAATGTTGTAATACTTATTTTTATGTTTCTATTGCAGGTTTAACAAGGCCGCCTATGTACCCCTTCGCCACGGGGCAATATCCCTATCCAATGCTAAGTCCGGAGATGTCGCAAGTCGCCGCTTCATGGTGAGTTCCTGATTACTTTACTCATAGAATTTAAGCAAATAGTGAAATATACGCGTAAGTGAAATTTAATTTTACGTATATTGAAATAATTGTAATAAACGGTATCAGTTAACTGACACAAACTTTCTCCCAACTTACTGTAGTCAAAATAATATTGTTTTTAATCATTTTATTTACTACTTTTTAGAACAAAACAAAAAAATAATATTCTACCTACGTCAATCATATAAAAAAATTATTGTCCTAGGCGGGATTTGATCGCGCGACCTTTGAATTACTGGCCGTGCTCGCTACCGTGGTGCTACCCCGTGCGGCCGCTGCCGCGATGCTAGATTGACAAAACAAACTTGTTTATTTTTAAACATTTCCCCATAATTATAAAACGCCGAAGTTTTGATAAAAGCGGGTGGTGTCATTTTGTTTGGCATCTTAAGCACTGTAGATACTGAAAATTTGATCAAAATCGTTAGAGCCGTTTTTGAGAAATTTGCATTTTTGTAGTTTTTTATGGGTTTTTAGGGGTAAATTACCCTTAAAAATTAAAAATTCCAAAAAATGAAAAAAACGCCTGGAGATATTAGGGTTTAGTACCTACATACCAAATTTCATGAAAATCGGACCAATAGTGTCCTCTCTGGTCGTGTATACATACAGACAGACAGACACCACTCTAAAAACAATTTTTTGGGGTTCTGGGAGCACCAAAACAGATAATTCAACTGAAAATTCAAATTCGAACATTTTTACGAAAACAATACTTTCTCCATATACTACGTATAGGGTGGAGAAAGTAAAAAGTATTCCACACTATTTTATGGAAGTTCGTATTATTTTTGGGTTGTTTTTACTCACTCCCTAGAATGCTTATCGTCATTAATTTGTTGTATGATGTAACTCGCGGAAATCGTAAAAGAGAATTTAAAAAAGTATAATTGAATCAATAGTGCTATATCGTAGATATTTCATAAACTACTAATTGTTCAAGCCTAACACATACTAAATAAAAACAATATTTTAATTAAACCATTCGTTTCGTAGTAATTTTTTTTATGTCAATCTCTAATTATAGAACAGAAAAGTATTTATTTGAGAAAACAAACCTCCCCTAAAATTTCGATTTTTTTAAAATCCCTTTCTTAGCGAGCATCTAGGGCCCTAGAGGAAGCTACATAACAAATTTCATTCCAATCCGTTCGGTGGTTTTTTTTTGTAACTTTGACCCCCCAAACCTCCCCTAAAATTTCGACTTTTTTGAAAACCTTTCTTAGCCCAAGAGGAAGCTACATACCAAATTTCATTCCAATCTGTTCAGTAGTTTTAGAGAAATCGTGATTTAGTAATTTTGACCCCCCCCAACCCCGCTAAAATTTCGAATTTTTTAAAAACCTTTCCTAGTGAGCACCTATGGTCTTAGAGGAAGCTACATACCAAATTTCGTTCCAATCCGTTATGTAGTTTTTGAGAAATCGGGATCAGTGAGTCAGTGGATTTGGCTTTTATATAGGCCTATATAGATATAAAAAAAACTATTTATAAAAGGGAATATAATCTCATAAAACTATTGCAATTAGGACAAATTACAATACAATGCTCTTTATTTCAAAACATCTGACCGAGTGCAACTAATCCCTCTTACTTATCATTCTATAAAAACAAGTGTTTTAATCTTAATTAGAGCAAAATGTTTTCTACTTTGAAATAACACCTTTATATTTTGTTAAAAACAAACTTTTAACGCTTGATTTTTATCCCGTTGAGTGGATGAAGAGGGAAAGAGAGGGAGGTAGCTTACTTAAATCATTTGAAGTGAGTGCGACAAAGAAGGAAAGAAGATTTTAGCGAAAGCAAGCCAGTTCTTTGTGGTTGAGCGTTCTTTTTCAGGGGTGCCGACTTATTTAATTTCATTCTGCGATGTTTTCCTCTTTTGTTTACACTGCCTGCCATTGACAATTTCAATTAATTTTAAAGTGATTTTCTTTTACTTTTAAGATTTTTATAATAATATTGTTAACCGAGATTATTTACGGAGCATTTTTAATGATTAAACTGTTTGAAACTTTAAGGAAAATTATTTTTATTTCATTTATAAATATTAAAATAAATATATTATTATAAATAAATAAGTACGTACAGTATTTACTTTGTGTGTGTTATACGGTAGTCCTGTTTTTAAGTTTGTTAGTAAAATTAAAATTTCCAAAAATTTCCAAAACTTAGAAAATGCTCTTAATTTAATCCTGTGTACATCACTGCTAATGTCCGATTACCTGTCCACTGTTCTCTTTTTGTTGATGATTTTGCCATCTACGTGGCAACCAGAAACACGGCAACCGCAGAAAGAACATCGCAATTAACGATCAACAAATTACAAACATGGTCCAACCAGACAGGATTTAAGTTTTCCGCTGCTAAAACTAGATGCATAGCGTTTACTCGTCGCAGACAACATTTTAGTCCCATTTTATACCTAAACGGAACTCAACTTCACTCCGATAACACTGTCACATTTCTAGGTCTTATATTCGACCATAGACTCTCTTGGAACTCGCATGTGACAAATTTAAAATCACGCTGCATCAAGATCTTAGATATGATACGGGTTTTAAGCGGTTCTCATTGGGGAGCCGATAGAACCTGCATGCTGCGTTTTTACCGAGCTCTTATTCGATCATGAATTGACTATGGGTCCATAGTCTATTCGTCAGCCAGATTATCGGTTCTTAAAAAGATTGATTCCGTTCATAACACTGCTCTCCGTCTAGCATCCGGAGCTTTTCGTTCTAGTCCCATTAGTAGTCTGCTTGTTGAAACGGGTGAGCCATCGCTCACGCGACGCAGACAACAGCTACAACTGTCATATGTGTGTAATTTGCGCTCCAAACCTTTGCACCCTTTATATCATATTGTATTTAACTATCCATTATTTGCACAGTACGAATCCGTAAACAATCCACTGCTCCCTTTGGGATCAGAACCATCCGTATCCTTAATAATCTGGGGTTAGCACTACCTCCTATATACGAAAATACACCATGTTTTGTCGCTTCATGGTCGATTAGAAAACCTCATGTCGATCTCTCATTGTCTAGGTATCTAAAACAAACAACACTTGATGTTGTTTACCGTAGGAATTTATATCCATATGCAAACGTTACCCATCAAGTCATATTATTTTCACTGATGGTTCCAAACTGGACAATAGAGTCGGATGCGCATTTGTTCTGTCAGGAAACAGCTTTATTTATGGATTACCATCTTCCTCTTCCGTATATACAGCAGAACTTTTTGCAATACTCAAGGCACTCAATATTGTTCTACCAACACCGGAGCACCTTCTTATATGTTCAGACTCAAGAAGTGCACTTGAGTCCATTCAAAATATGTACTCTCCTAACTCTTTGGTCAAAGATATTCTGTGCTCCACGCATAGACTTTGGCTACGAGGCGTGGGAGTGTCGTTTTGCTGGGTTCCGGGTCACGCCGGTATACATGGAAACACTAAAGCAGACCTAGCTGCTAAGGAAGCCACTTTCTTTCAGCCTAGCGTGAATAGAGTAATGTCGTCCGACTTTATGTCCTCTTTAAAACAAACCCTGTTTAGACAGTGGGAAGAAGAGTGGGTAGCAGTACAAGGAAATAAACTCCGCCAAATTAAAGATACCGTTCGGCCATGGATATCGTCAAACCGCCAAAGCCGTCGAGAGGAAGTGGTGGTTTCTCGCCTACGCATTGGCCACTCTGGGTTAACTCATGGGTTTCTGATGCGTCGGGGGGGATCCGCCGCTTTGTCCTTACTGCTTAAACTTTCTTTCTATTAAACATATACTTTTAGATTGTGAAAAGCTGAAATATGTTCGGAAGAGGTTTTGCCTACCAAATTGCATTCAGAGGATGCTGGGTGATGACTCCCAAACCATTAATATGGTGCTAGCATTCCTCCATCGGTTGAATGTAATTGGAAAAGTTTAAAAACAATATACATTTACTTACGAAATTTAAATACCATGTTTAGATTTATTACTTGTTATTTTAATTAGAGTTTTATTCATTGTTATGTTACAGGGCCCTTTACAGCCCTGTGACAAGTTGTTATTATGTAATTATTGTTGTTATCGTTGTAATTGTATCGTGTAGTGTCTGTAGTAAATAAAAGTTTAATTTTATACCTGTGTGTGTGATAGTATGAGCATTATACGAATGCTCTTAGTTATCCAG
>JAGFPH010000048.1:855485-899009 GCA_018207615.1 Philaenus spumarius
GAAAGTAAGTTCTGTAGTTGGTTTTGTAGGTACAGAGTATCTAGAACGTAAAATTGAAATTAGGGAATTAGTATGAATGTCGGTTCTGTAGTTGGTTTTGCAGATACAGAGTATCTAGAACTCAAAATGGAAATTAGTATGAAAGTAAGTTCTGTAGTTGGTTTTGTAGGTACAGAGTATCTAGAACTCAAAATGGAAATTAGTATGAAAGTAAGTTCTGTAGTTGATTTTGTAGATACAGAGTATCTAGAACTCAAAATGGAAATTAGTATGAAAGTTAGTTCTGTAGTTGGTTTTGTAGGTACAGAGTATCTAGAACTCAAAATGGAAATTAGTATGAAAGTAAGTTCTGTAGTTGATTTTGTAGATACAGAGTATCTAGAACTCAAAATGGAAATTAGTATGAAAGTTGGTTTTAACTATACAGAGAAACTAGAACTTAGAATGGAAATGAGTGAAATTAGTATGAAAGTCGGTTCTGTAGTTGATTTTGTAGATACAGAGTATCTAGAACGCAAAATGGAAATTAGTATGAAAGTTGATTTTGTAGATACAGAGTATCTAGAATTCAAAATGGAAATTAGTATGAAAGTCGTATCTGTAGTTTTTTTATAGATACTGAGTAACTAGAACTCAAAATTGAAATTAGGAAAATTAGTATGAAAGTTGTTGCTGCAGTTGGTTTTGTAGATACAGAGTAACTAGACTCAAAAAGGAAATTAGTATCAAAGTCTTTTCTATAATTGGTGTTAAAGGTAGGCTTCAGAGTATGTAGAACTCAAAATGAAAGTTAGGGGAATTAGTTTGAAAGTCCGTTCTGTATTTGGTTTTGTAGATACAGAGTATCTAGAACTCAAAATAGAAATTATTTTGAAATTTCGTTCTGTAGTTGGTTTTGTAAATACAGAGTATCTAGAACTCAAAATAGAAATTAGTATGATAGTTCGTTCTGTAGTTGGTTTTGTAGATACAGAGTATTTAGAACTTAAAATGGAAAAATACTGAAATTAGTTTGAAAGTCGGTTTTGTAGGCATAACGGAATATCCTTAACAACTCAACAACAAATAAATAGACGTAAATATGAAAGATGATATTATTGCTCAATCGCTCAATAATTTTATTGATTATAAATAGTAGTTAAATATCGTAATAATAAAAGCCCACAAATCGGAATGTTGGTCAAACAGTTAAAAAGGCTTCAAATAGACTTTTTATAATAATTAATGTATAAATAAAGGTATTTGTTTACAATAGTAATTTTCCATTAATCAAGAGCAATTAAACATCTACATCTTTTAACAAAACACTGCATTAATTATATAAACATTTCAGCTGTACATTTTATGTTTTTCATTTTCGCCTAAAGGTAGGGCTGGAATCGGTAGTATTCAGGTTTCTTTCTTCCGTCGTTTTATAACTCCAATAAATTTTCCTCGGAAACACAATCCCCGCGTCTGGAGGATGAGGGAGTCGAAGGGGTGGCCTGGGCCGGAAGCCGAGACCGTTTTTGATTGGTCAGTTGCCTAGATGGTCGCCTTGACAACGGATGCGGTGTGGACCACCCAACCACCCCCAGCTAAGGGATGCAATCGAACGCCAGACTTGAATGTTTTTATTGCTATTGCTTCCCTAGACTCCATTTTGTTTAAGGGGCCAACTATTGGAAAAATGTCTCTTGCATGTTTTCTTCGGTTATAATCAAAAGAGGGGAAAATGTTCCAAACGGGAGAACGTAGGGGTGGACCGGGAATTAGTGGGATTATTTCTATTGCAATTTACAGGGCGGTAAATTCCGTCCTTTATCCGCTTATTTTACACGTTTAAGTTTGATTTACGTTTAACATATAAAATTATGATTAAATTTAAAATAAAAGCTTTAATTAAGTAGAAATTAGTTTTTGTTTGTGTGTATTTCTTTTTGTAAATTTGTTTTATCGATTTGCACGTTTCGATAGTCACATTAAATTGTAAAAGACATAATTTATAACAAATACAACTACTAGGCCACGATGGCCGTATTTGTTAAGGCGTCAATGCTTTATCAATCGTCATGGCAACCATCAATGGAAAAGTCCCGGGTTCAATTCCCATTGACCCCGAATAAATTTCTAAATGGTTTCTTAACAGACATCGTTGGCTGTGGTTCGGATTCCACGTAAAACTGTAGGTCCCGTCTTCATTAAACAGCAGGACGTTAAACCCCCCCACCCCCCAAAACAAAACAAAAAACAACTACTACTGTATTTTTGTGGAATTCCTCTTATAAAGGCATTTGAAAAGTTAACTTTACTACGAAAACAATTTTCTTCTCAATTTTAAACTTATTTCATTCGGAAACTCGTATTTTACAGTAAAATTTAGAAGTAAATACAACAATACTTTAATTTTCCGAAATGCTATCATCCAATTAGTGATTATCCTTATCACAATAGAACAGTTTTTAAATATTATAGGTCTATATATTGATAGAATAATTATAAGAATTTGAAGAATTGTAAAAGAATTATTTAAATCGTTTACTGCTCTTTATTTCGAATATTCTTGCATATTTGCAATTTGTGTTGATTTATAACTTGATAATTGTCATCTGTTTCACATTATGTTTAACATCTGGAACAACTATTTGACCCAAGTAAGAAAGAATTATTTATTAGTAATTTAGAAAATAACTTAATTCAACTTGGTGCGTACGATAGATTCAGTACGAATAGGCCCGCCAGATAATGTTCAATTTAACGCTACCTGGTGGAATTCTGTAAACTAAACAACTGACACTAATTCGCTCTAGCGCTTTTACGCGCAACTTCGTGCAGTAGACTATTACTTTTTTAATCATATTGTAATGTCGAATAAACTATATGATGTGTTTGACTTTCCATTAATAGAATACGTGTTATAAATAAACAGTACATCATAACTAATTTATGACCTAACCTCAAAACTCTTATTGCTACATTCACTATTGTATCAGTCGTATACTGTTCGCCTTCGCAAGGGCATACGGCTCATCTTTAAATTTTAAAATAAACATACACATTTAAAAAATCGTTAGAATATTATTAAGGACACAAACGAGCTTTATAGAACAGTTTGTTTTACAGATCGAACATTCTAGAGAAAAAATAAAATTCGATGTAGGCCTATCTGTTTTGGTAGTATGGTTAGTATAAAATAAATAAGCAGGCAAAATAAAAATAATGCTAGTTTCAAACTTTATTTTTTACCGGTATTCTGTTATCGTCGATAATCTAAAAGATTAATATCGCCAAAATCTTATTCCTAATATTAATTACGGTATCACTTAACAATGCATGGTTTTAGAACTTAAAATGGAAAAATACTGAAATTAGTTTGCAAGTCGGTTGAAAGTCGCTGCAGTTTTATATGTAAAATAAAATATTTCTTTAGAACACAATCTTGAAAATAAATATTTATTTTTCTAATTTCTGTGGCACCATCCATTCAGGATTAGTCATTCTATAAAATTTAAATTTGCTTATATGTAATATTTCTTGCTACAAAATATTTCGCTAATTCCTTACTCAACTTTGTAAACACCTGTCAAAATCTAATTGTGTCTGGTCAAATAAATCTCATGCCTTGATAAAGCTAATACGAAATCGTTCACACAATTTGCTTAGCGACGGCGGACTGGTATAGTCAGATCAAAGATCGAGGCGACACCTGTCCGTCTACGAATGTCTTCAAATAAACTTTCAGTGCCCCGTCTCGGAGACGGTAATAATTTGATCTGCACTCTAAGGAAATTCACTTTGATCTTATTCCAGTAAAACTGAAATCTTAACACCAATCATCCACGGACCTTGTGTATAATTAAACCGCGTTGAGAATGACGCTAATTTGCGGCAGCGTCGCGTAGGCGTGGCGATGTGAAAGTGGCGTGTTTAGCTGCAATCAGCGCGTGTATCATTAGTTAGCCTTACTTTTGCTATTCATTATTCACGCACGTTCATTTCCGTCTAGCTCCCTAATAATTGTTCGATACGGTACTAGAAATGAGAAGATTGGGAAAACTATTACTAAAAATTTTCAACTATTTAAAACAAACTTTCTCAAATATTATTTTTTAGAGTTTGTCGATTTAAAAGGTTCTGTAATAATCTGTATCTGTCCCGCGTTCGTTAATTTATTTAGGATGTAACCAAGTGTTTTGGTGTTAAAAGATGTAAAACAATTCCAAGAAAATGTAGATTTCGTTGATAACAAATTTCGATGTTTAACAATTTAATACGTTATACACTTTGAATTCACAGTGCAGTTTACGAAATTCAAAAGAGGAAATAGGAAAGTTGTAGGGAATTAGGATGAGCATAAAGTCGCCGAGTTTTTTGTCAAAGATCTGCATAATTATTTATATTTAAGGAACCACCATGAATGTTGTTTCATTTTTCCATTTCATAACTTTGGATTTATATGTAGGCCTTCTTTAAATATGGGTTTTTGGGCTACTATTTCAGATATTGAAATTAGCATTATTAAAGACCCGCGCACACCGAACGCGGGAAGCGAGAGCGACGCGAATTTTCTACTTCCTAGAAATTTAGTCGCGGGAACTGTTCGCGCGGGATCTTATTTTTCACGCGGGAAGTTTCACGGCGAACTCAGTTAGTAAGGTGACAGTGTTCTGGTCAGTTGTACGTACCTTCTAATCGTTCGTCGGTCGCCATGTCATCTGATGAAGAGGCTTTGTTGCTGTCCCAAATCCGGTGTTTCTTCTTGATGTTTTTGTAGTCCTCATTGTTTAAGTCATAAAGGACTGGATACATGTACACACACTCTAATAACATTTCTGTTAAATTACTCATAGTTATAAGCACTCTAAACACACGTCTACACAATCAAAGCACAAAGCTCTGCCTACCGAGTAGACTCCTGTTGTGTGACTAGTGACTGTACGGTCACACATTCGCGCGGGAAAACGCTGCATGTAACGAACCAAGCGGGACGTCGCGACGCTGCGGAACGATCCCGCGCGAACGATTCGCGTTGGTGTGCGCCCTCTCACATCCCGCCGTTGTTTTACAGTCCCGCGCGGGAACTTCCTAGAACTAAATTCGCGTCTTTCCCGCTTCCCACGTTTAACGGCGTGTTGTGGGACTGTGGCAGGTAGGTATAAGTTTAGACTAAATTCTTTATTTGTGTCGTTATTTCTTTGTCTCTATAGCAAAACAGAGTTAGACCTTGTACTCGTTTTAGTGTATCTTTCTAACTGGTCTACTTGTCTAAAAACATTCTAAGTGTAAAACGAAGATTTATCTTCACGCTTATTATGATAAAATTTACAATTTTATTGAGACCCTTTATTCTCTTTATTCGATGCTAACTTCCGTGTCCTGCAAAACAACCACACTAGAGCCTTATTGCATTTCTTGTTAGTTATTAAAGACACTATTAGACGTAGATGGATATGATTATTTAACTACCAGTGACAGTTCACGACACGGCCACTTTGATCTTAGGTCATTTGTAAAACGTAACGTTGTGCTCTATTATTTATGTATTTGTAGAACCATTATAGACACGTGGGGACAAAACTGCCCCCCTTACAATTGATCTTCTTAATTATTCATCGAATTAAGGACATGTCCAGGACAATAGCATCAGCTATTTTTAACTGTGATTATTTTTACTAAAAGTTCACACCACCCACCGCGGGCGCAGAGTATTTGCTTTTACAGTATATGAATGGTAAATTCAAGTTATTTTTAATGACAAGGATACCATGCAATTAACTTGAGTCAAATCCAAATTTGGAATATAAACGAGAATAAAACTTTATCAGTAAGTAGCCTATAAAATAAGTTCAAACATTTTCTTTTCTCAATTATGAAATTTAAAAAATAGCAGGCCTACACCCTATTATGTCACCCAACTTGTCGACTAGAACCTATTTCTAAGTGCAAATAGTAGTTAAAGTTAATGTTTAATGTAAAAACTTTGTAATACGTGAATTTACCTAATAATTTTGAACGAAAATGAAATTAATTCAATGTCTTCCTTCTTAACAACGAGTAGGCCAAGGCCTATTTTGTACGATGCTACGAGCTTGCGCGTTATTGTGGCGTTTTAACACCACGTCTTTTCATTTGCACGATGGTTGGACAAAAGTGGACAAATTTTACGGACAAAGTGATTTTGGAAAAATCAACGTGGTCAAAGTCCTAAAATATTACTTTTTGTAGATGTTTGCAGCTTTGAGGTTATAGAATAAAGTCAGTGGTATGATTTACAATTACACCAACACACAAATTTGATCGTAAATTTATGGACGAATTTTTAAATATAAGTGCCTCTAACCATAAATTGCATTAATTTGTAGGATTCAGACATTCTTAAGACCCCATAACTTTATTTGATTTATAAACCATTGCAATGCAGGCGGAAACTGAGATGAAAAACTATAATAGTAAAGGTAGTAGAGTAGTTTATTTTTAATGGTTATTTAATTGTTTAACATTTGGACGTATTTTTATGTTTATACTTTAACTTGAACTAGTATTTAAACGTTATACGTTTCAAGTACAATAATAATTCCAGTACAAAGTAACAACAGTACTGTTCCGCTATCAAACAGATTTTTGTTTCCAGAATGTTGACCGATTCGCCGTAAGGTATCAGCACTTGTCAAACTCAGTGTACGGACGCATGCTCTGCCCAGGGGGTTGAGGGAATCGATATCCCCTTCTCCCGTATCCAGTTATGATAACATCTGTATCCAAAACGACGACTCAATTGCTATTTTAATATCATTTGATAAGTCAATCAATTTTAAATCAGTTGAAAAAACGGTGTACTATTTATTTTCTGTTTTTACTAGTTTGATTCGATCGTACGTTTTTGTTTCGTTACTATCGAACGGTGGTAATAAACATGATTATTGCAGTTGTCTGTATAAGTGATGATACAAGTTTATCATTATTGACGCCGATTCCTGACCCTCCTCAAAAAAATTCTCCCCTCCTTAAACAGACAATCAAATCCGGTACAAATGTGTTCGCAATCGATTACTAACCTCGAAAGCTGTTTGGGAACGTTTCGTTTTAGTTCCGTTTACTGTAAATTGTTAATAATTCGGACATGATGTTCACGAGTGTCAAAGTTCGTTTTAAGTTACTTAATTTCATCAGTGTTAGGTTATATTTCGGAAATAAATTTTAGTGAAATGTTAACATCGACAATAACAATCGACTGTGATGACGTCATTTGGAAGTCCTGACGATGAAATATCCTTTGTTTTGGTAGCGTCGTATACACCCCCTGTTGAATGCTGGGACATTAAAATGAGTCATAAATTTATTTACAATGACTTATGTTACTAGTGCATCATATTTTGTTTAAAATGTGCAGTGTAATATCAATTTTGGTGATAAAAATGTATTTCTGGCTTGTAAATATAACATAGTAATACAAACTGAATAATAAAATTACCAAAATGTGATGAGTTAAAACGTTTTACACTATAAATGTAACAAGTGTGTTTGCCAATAATAAAATTTAATTGCCCGGGTGACAGATATTTTAATGGTGTGTTTGTTGGACAGTTAATAGTCTATTTTTGTATTAATTGATTGAGTTTATTGCATTATTACAAGATAAGCTGCGTTGTACATGTGCTTTGGAGACATTCTATAAGTACTTAACAGATAAGATAACATTGGTTCGACTTCTGTGTTAGTATAACTCCATTTCTCTTCCTTTTAGAGAACAGAAGAGATCATTAAATTTTATAGTTTGTGAAAAATTTATAAATTGTTGTTTATAAAATGTTAAAAAACAATTTTAATTCAAAGGACTTTATTAATTAAACAATGGAAGATAATTCATGGTGTGAACCATTAAATTTAGTTAAGAAGAAAACGAAACCGGTTGCAGTGGTCGCTCCATCATCAGTATTTGATTCAGTTGAGAAGTTAGTGAAAAAAGAAGAAATAAAAAGTGAAGAATCGGATGTTAGAAAAGTAGTTGAAGATATAAATAAAAGTTGTTTTTTAGATAAAAGAAATCATACAGGACAGGAAACACAAAGTGCTAATGTGCCAAATAATGGAGTGAATTCAGTCTTTCAGAACCTTGCCTCTTGCGAACAAAATTTCTTAACTGCTTTGTACATGCGAAGTTTGATGACTCCTGGTATTATGCCACCAAGTAATCCTATCGGTGCGTATCCTTTGCCTTCGGGATTGATTGGAAATCATTATTCAAAAGAAAGTCCGTTTTCCCCACTGTGGGCTCAGCAGAGGTTTTGGCAGATGATAAATTGTTCCGAAGCATCGACTCAGCCTGCTAAAAGTCCAGCTTCTGTGACAGAATCTTTATCTATCAATGTTCCTTCATTTGATACCCCGGTTCAAACTCAGAAGTCATCATCCATTCTTAACGTTCCATCTAAAAAAAGCACGTTAGTGATTGCTGATAGTAAAACGTCAACAAAGAAGACGAAAAAAAATCGGTAATAGAAATGAATGAATAAGAAGAAATTTTGTGTCTATCATTGTTTTGATTATTCTAATTATGCGTTTTGTTTTTCATGTGTAGATCGTCATCACTGGATCATAAAAACTCATCAGGAAATGATGGAAACAAGTCTCAGGAAGGGCATGCAAGTAATAACCAAGGTAAGATTATCACTTCAATATAGTAAAATAATAAAAGTTTCTGTATTTCTACTGATTGGAGTAACTATAATATATTTTGCTATAGCAGTGTCTAAATAATAGTTTTAAAGCAAATTCAATGAATCTGTATTTATATATCACATTGTGCTTCGTTTAAAGTACTAAATTGGATGTTATTGTTTCAACATGTCTCAATTATTGCTTGCAGCTAGAATCTGTCCTAAATTTTACAAATAAATTATGTATATTTCATTGTAATTGAGAAATAGAAAATTCATAAACCTTTTTGAATCATTATTGTATAGATTAATCGTGTAATTTTAATAAATGTAATCCATATTGTTTGAACAGAGTTTTATTTGCTCTTTCTTATCAATTGCTATTTTTACATTTTATTATTTAAAATATTTTATCCACAATTAATTATATATTAAATATTATTATTATGTTTAAGTCACTTATAGAAAATGATATAGGCCTATTCCTTATGTGTCATTTGCACTTTAAGTATAGTTAGTTACTTTTATGTTTTTAAATGTTTTGTTTCATTAATTATTTAGATAAAAAGAAACCTCACATAAAGAAGCCATTAAACGCTTTCATGTTATATATGAAAGAGATGAGAGCCAAAGTGGTAGCAGAATGTACTCTCAAAGAAAGTGCGGCTATTAATCAAATTCTAGGCAGAAGAGTAAGTACAGTTTACTAATTATTGTTGCATGAACATTTAAAAAAAACATTCAAGTTTTCTCTTCTCATTTAAAAGATATCTTTCTTTGTCATTTACAAGTAAAAGGTAATTTCCAAATCAATAACAATAGGCCTTTTCTCTCTTTAAATATGTAAATTTTAATGAAATTCTGGTGTTTAAAATTCTATGTTCCTGTAAATGAAATTTAAGAGTTTTATGATGAAAATGTTTATAACTAACTTAAAAGTAGAGGCTAGGCAACCATTTACAATATTTTTTTGAATTGGATGACACTTTTGATAAATTTGCTTGAAAAAATATAGTAGTAATAAATAATATCTTTTTTGTACTTTCACAAGATCTTTATTAGGTCGGCACGGAATGCAATTTCACCAAGAACCCACAGTCCTTAGTATAAGTTATTTGAAATACAGTAGTAAATAAATAAAGAATTAGGTTGTAAAAATGAAGTTTAAAAAAATCCATTATACATTTTGTAAATATGTTGTTTATGCTCCTTTAGTAACTGCTATAAGTATTTAAAAAAGTTCATGTTTTAAAAAAACTTAAAAAGAAATATTATTAATATGGCAAAGTATTTACTCCCACATTTAATAATGAAACTACTAAATTTTAGGTTTATAAAGAAACAAATTCTCATGTTTCTAATTTTTATGCTCTTCATCCATCTTTCCTGTTTAAAACAACTCTGTATATTAAAATCTATCAAATGTTTTAATACAAAATGTATTTGAACTATAAATGTTAACTCATAAAACCATTTTAATGTTATTTCTCTTGATATTTTTACAGGTCTATAATAATTTAATGATTTAATTATAAATTTTTCTCAGCATATATTTTACATGTTTTGTTCTTAAACTGAAGAGTTAAAGAAAACAATAAATATATAGAAGGTTGTCTAATTATTGTTGTTGTGAAATGTAGTGGCATTCGTTAAGTCGTGAAGAACAAGCCAAGTATTACGAGAAAGCGCGACAAGAGCGCCAACTTCACATGGAATTATATCCGGGCTGGAGCGCTCGGGACAATTATGGCTATGGAGCGAAGAAGAAGAAGCGAAAGAAAGAACGAGTTCCAATCTCTGATTCTGGAGGTAGCTTCGTAATTTCCGTTAACGGAGTGCTAGACAAACAGGCCAGCTCTTAGATATACCCCAAGTTTCCTTTTAGCTTTTAGTGCCACAACTGTTCAACCAAACTAAAATTGTCTAAAATTATACATTTCATTATAAATATTTCAAAAGTGGTTAAAATAATTGTCTGAATTATTTTGTCTTAAATTTTTTCTTCACTTTCTGTACAAATTCCAGTTTTGGAACTCAAAAAAATAATTTTCAGTCAATAATCAGATTCAATTTCATTGCTTATTTAAGTGGCACTAAAACAGTTTTTGAGACCACAATCCAAACAAAATTGTTTTCTGAAATTGATTGTCTGTTGTACGATCGTGGAAAAGGCTTGGGGTGTGTCATAACAAAAGCTGCCATGTCTGGTGACCAACCAATCGCCTACCTCGACTGTAGACAACAATAAATTTGGCCAAACAAATGCATCCCTTAAAAGAATTAAAGTTCCATTTCCTTATTATATTAACCACAATTACCTTTTCTGTTTGTCTTTCCTATCTCCTAACATTTGGCATGCAAATATGCATTCAAAAATAACATCTCTAGACTTTGTTAAAGATATATTTGTGTTATCGTTTTTACTCATTTTTGACGGCCGTTTATCTAGCACAACTTGAAGACGGGTTCGGAAAAGGGAAAATTAAGAATCTTAAAATTTTGGTGTTTCAGTAATAAAATCAAGTAACCGATCTTTCTTCCGCTTCTTTTTCAAAACAAATTTACATGAAAATTTCTTATGAAAACATATCAAAATTGTTTATTGAAAGGTTTTAACATTTTTCTGTGTCCGATAGTGGCACGCATTAGGGCGGGATGAACAGGCCAAATATTATGAGCTGGCGCGACGGGAACGACAGCTGCATATGCAGCTATATCCGGATTGGTCGTCCCGAGCAAACGCCACTCGTGGAAAGAAGAGGAAACGCAAGCAAGAAACCAATGATGGAGGTACCCGAAACCCTTCGTCTTATTTTTAAAACCTCCTATCCTTCCCTTTTAACTTTTCTTTCTGTCTTCTCTATTTTTCTCTAAGCTTGTTTTTGGTCGGTTTTTTACTTCTCTCTTACTCTCTTTTTTATATAGTTCTCTTTTTATCCTCGTGGTTCTCCAAAACAAAAACCATTTCCTGACCAATTTGAATAAAGCACGTAACTTGATATTGTTCCATTTGTGAAGTTCAGAAAGGAATATGTTTATATGTGTTAAAACATTTTAATTTAAGCTATACTTTATTTAAATGGAACGATATCAAAATCCCAGTTTAATTTTTTTTGCTTCTTTTAAGGGGTGTTTGTTGGCTGTTTGCATGTTTTAAGTTTTTTATTTGTTTTATGTTCATATTCATAAGACATAATTTATATAATTCATGAAACTATTGTTTAAAGTGAATATCAGAAAACTAATTGCAGAGTAAATACCGTACTTAAAAGCTTACCATTACACATTCTGTTGAATTAAGGTGGTTGGTTGGATTATCAGAACTTATTTATTATATTTCTATTATTTATGATTTATTTTAAGTTATTTGCTTTAGCGTAGTTGGTTTATCCTTGCATGGTTGTCTTTCTTTCATTATCTCTATTTTTTTACAGAAGCTTTATTCTAAGCAATTTAAGTTGAAAATATAATATAAATACATGGTGCTGGTATCTTCCTTTAAATTTTCATGCAATTTAATACTTTTATGTAATTAAATTTAAGTTTTAAGTAACGTAATATTTATAAAAAATTAAGTAGAAAACTTCTTTAAAAAATTATTGTCTTTCTTGTAATTACGTGCTTGATCATCTTTCAACTTATCGTCTTTCTTGTATTTAGGTGCTTGATATCTTGATCAGTGCTCTCAATATTGGGATAATGAAGAATATCCCAACGTGTATAGATTTTCTCTACTTGATCAATATTTATCAAATTTGTTTTCAGAAAGTTTTTTGTATAAACTTGACAGGAAACATTTGTAATATTTTTTTAATTTTTGTTAAGTATGCATTTTAAACTCCTACTTTTCTTTAATCTATTGCATAAGCAAGTGAAGACACTGGTAGTAAATTCATTTCCTAAACTAACGTCATTATTTGATTAAGTGTTTTTAACACATTTTAATACCTACTTCAGAGATATCAGTTATACTTACATTTAGTTTCTGATGAAGGACTTTGTAGTTAAACATGGACAAATGTACTTTATACTATGCTATCTTGCAATGTGCATTTACTTTATATGGTTTTATATTAAAAATCTTGTATCAATTATAACATTTTGCAAATCTCAGCTATGGGAAATTAAAAATATTCCTTATAAAGCTTTTTTGTATTTGCATCATAAACAATATTTTTTAAACTAATAAATCTTAAATTTAGAACTTTTAAAAACTGTATGTCCAGCCAACAGAGGGAAAAAAGTTTAATTTTGTTATTGAATTTAACAGAAAGCGACATTCACAGTGACTTTAAGGGTAGCACATTGGTATGTAAAATACAAAAAATATCAAGCAAGGAGCTTTTGCGCATTCTTTATAAACAAAAATAACAATAAATTAGGACTTTTTCGTTGATATTATGAAAAGTTATGAATTTATCACGATAATTTATAGAGAATTAAAAAAATACAATGTGATTGAACCATTTTTCAATGAGAAACGCTTAAATATTACCAATTTTCAAAAATTCATACCTTTGTTAATTTACAAAATTAAGGGCAGATCTTTCAGAAATTGATTGTTTATTATGTGTACTTCAAACAGGAAGAAAATTAAATTCGTCGTATTAATTGTTTTTGCACAATTGCAGTATAAATAATTTAGGTCATTATCTTGCATAATGCACCCTATTAATATGAGTGGCCCGATTTAAGTTTACCAAACTTATTCTGAAAGTAGAAATTAAAACTTACAATTCATATATCTTCAAATTTTGAATAATGTTGATAAAATATGATAAAAATGCTTCCGAACATAGTGCGAAACGCATAAATTTGCGAGAGAGGCATTGGTAGTGGAGGAACCAGCTGCTTGATGCGCCCAGCCTGCAGCTCTCTTCTCCGCTGCTGGTTCTACATTGCTTATACTGCAATTGTGCAAAAACTATTAAAGCGACAATTTCACCTTCCGCCTATTTGAAGTACACATAATAAATAATAATTTTCTGAAAGATCTAACCTTAATATTGTAAATTAACAAAGATATGAATTTTTTTTAAATTGTAATTTTTAAGTGTTTTTCTCACTTTTCTTAATAAAAAAATGGTGCGATCGGAGTTTATAATAAACCATTTTGTAGGATTTTTAATTCTCTACAAATTGCCCATTGGAAGTATCACGATTCATTTATAATTTTTTATAATATCAACAAAAAACCCAACAGTCCTAATTTATTGTTATTTTTGTTTATAAAAAGTGCGCAAAAGCTCCTTGCCTGATAGTTTTTGTGTTTAACATACCTACATGCTAACCTTAAAGTCACTGTGGATATCGCTTGCTGTTAAGTTCAGTAACAAGAAAAAATCTATTGGTTGGGCTATATGGACCAACAAGCTTAGGTTTTCTGCATTATTTGTTTTTATTCTTTTTTAAAAATATCTTTTAAACAGAATATTTTGTTATGTTGTATTACTTTTTGACCAATAAACTAATGGGTTGTGGGGTAACACTGAAAAACTAATAACCGTAAGCCTTCTCGAACCTGCAATTTTAAAAAATCAAGCTAAATCATACTGGCCCTCACCTTAATCACTTGTATATTTTTTATTTTATCAAGCATATATTTGTTTAGTTTAAAGTTTTATACAAAACTTGTTTGTAATGTCAGGTGTTTACAATGGTAACAACCCTTATTCAATGCTTATAAAATTATTTCGATTTATTATTTAAACATTTTAACTATGTAAATTGTGCTTAAATCTTAATATTACATTCATATTTTTGAAATAAAATTTAAAATAAATATATAAGTTCAACGTAAAAGCTATTTTTAATATAATGTGTTTATATTCTTAAAACTACTAGGAAAATGTATGCTATGAGTTTTCTTTTTGTTTCTAGGTAATAATATGAAGAAATGTCGAGCGAGGTATGGTTTAGATCAACAAAGTCAGTGGTGCAAACCTTGCAGGTAAGAAAAATGGTTAAATTTTTGCTAATGTGTTTGTGCGTTTGTATTAAGGTCAGTTTAAATAGGGATTAATGGGGTAGAAACGTGACTGAAAGCTTTTAGCATGATGTACCATCAGAAATGTTCAAAATACATTATTTGTACAGTGAATCGTAACAAATTTAATGAAATTTATTGTGTTTACCATTTTGTAACTGAAATTCATTGAATAATTTTTCTTTTTTAAATATCAAATCAAAATCAGTATTATATTTACAAGAACTATTTTTAAGCTTGATACAATTTGAATAATTTGAGTTCTGTAAATTACAAGAAATTTAATTAGTTTGAAATATAATTGCATGTGTTGTTGGCATGTGAAAATGACAAACAACTTGCTTAAAAGAAAGAAAAAAACATTCTACTGAAGAAGGGTTTAATTGATTTATACATTTCTCCATTTTTAATGGTACACCAATTTTCAAAAATAAGATTTTTGGTTTGCGTGTTGTGTGTCTGGTTAGTCAGCTGGGGTCACTCAGAAGTAGATATACAGTAGAAACTAGTAGATTCACCTTCACCTGTAGATATTCGTAGTAGAATATTTACAACGAAACATGTAGTTGAAAGATAAAATGTGCTTAAGTCAGGCATAGCCATATGTAAGTTTATTTATTTCCCAACAGTGGAAACAGTTAGATGAGTGGCCCCTGTTTTTGACCTCGCACCCAACCTGACCTAACCTAACCGCAACTATTTTATGTTTTGGTGTTGATCTTATCTATGTGGAAAGACTGGGGATAGTTTTAGGCTTAACTTAACACAACTATTGTTAAAAGAAAATTTAATTTATATCTGAGTGTTCTATGTTTTCTTATTGTTCTTATTTTTAATTTGTATAATATGACTTTAAACATTTTATCTTATTGGTGAGAGATGCTCTCTGGATAACATAAAATGTTTTATTTTTATAAGGATAGTTGTTGTATTTATATAATAATGCGTTCAGAAAATGTGTCTTCCCACAAAGAGAAGGTAAACACAGTTTTTAATTTTTCTTATTATTTTGCAATAATTAAATTGGCTACTACCTTTTTTCCCAATTATTTGTCCCATTGAATAAAAAGGGCTTTCACTCAAAATTGGATCAGTCAAAAACCAAAAACTTGTTTAAATGGTGTTTTCCTTCTCTCATAACTCTTCCTATTTTCTCCTTATTGTTCAAATTTGTTTATAGATATTAAAACGCAAAAGTGGAGACACATTTTCTGAAATTATAAAATTTGGTGGTCAAAATAAACCCAGCTGTAATCTTTAAAATTTGTATTTTATCACAATGTGATACAATCACTGTGAAGAAACTATAAAAGAGTCGCTGATAAAGTAAAAGTGAAGTGGTTTATTTGACTACCGCTGTAAATTAAACTAGGTATTAAAAAGGATTCCTTCTTTCCTGGCTTAAACATCTCGTTTGAGGTATTATTATCAAGCCTAATTAGTTTTCAAGTAAAAAGGAAAGAAAGATTTCTTTTGGTGTTAGATAGTTGGTCAGGTTGTTGACTGGTCTGGTTTTGTTGTGGACAGCCCTGAGCTAGGTGGACAGGGACTGGTCCACACTAGTTTAGTCCATCATGGACCAAACAGCGCGGCTTCCCCGCAAGAACCGACCTATGTAAATCTCTAGGACTTCGTGAGTCGTTTATATCCATTGTTGTCCATGTAATATATTTTTGTTGTTGTGTGCGTCGTTTTATTTTCCATTGTTATTGATGTTTTATTTAGTCAGTTCGTTGTGTTTAAAGAAACAATAGTTAATATGCATGGACAGTTGAAGTTTGATCATATATAAAATAGTATGTGCTTCATTTTTGTAATGTTCAAAAATTGCTTACTAATCACTCATTACCACTTGAATTTTGACCTCATCGTTATTTAATTACTACAACCTTTGAATACAAATTATGATGAGAAAATAATATTACCTAAGATTTTTAACAAAACAACAATTTTCTGTTACTGCAATCTTAAAAAAGAATCTCATAATTTTGCCTAAAAACAATAATAATATTTTGGCTGTCACAACCTTTAATAAAAAACAATATTCTTTGTAAAAAAAGACAACTTAAAATGTATTTAAAGGTACAGTAAAGTCCGGTTTATCCGGCCTCGTTTTATCCGTCCCCTCGGATTATCCGGCCCAGCACCCAAAGAATATAACTGCAAAAAAGAGGTCAGAATATGAGAAACAAAAAACAATAAAAGACTTTTTTCTAAATAAAAATTAATTTATATTGAGATAAATAGCACTAAGTTATTCTGTTATTTTATTGCTGTGACGATTAACAAATGTAAAATCTTTAGTTAAATACATTTTAACAAGTTTTGAGCCTTAAAATTATTTTTAAGTTCAATAATTTACCATAAGATATTTATAAAAATTAGTCAATTCACTTCATATTCTTCATTAATTCATTAAATTTTAATTTGCGCCATCATTTTTATACAACTTTTAATGCAAAATTTGTTTGAGGTTTTTATACAATATTGCACGTACAATACTCTAGTTAAAATATGTTACACTTGTAACAATGGTTGTATCTACTATAATAAACCCCAAGATTTGATATTTATATAGATTAAATATATTAATGTGAGAATATGATTTTGATCAAATTCTGTTACTTTCACTTACTACAAATTTTGAAAGAGCTATCCTATTGTTTTACATAATCATAATTAAATGTTAGATTCACTTTGATTAGGGTAAGATATATTATTTTTATACGCAAAATGTTATTAAGGGATTTAATTTTTTTTTTTAATATTCACTAAATTAAATTATGTCAAATAGTTTTGTCAAAAATGTTATATGCTAGGTAATTCTTATTGGATAATACTGGATCATCAAAATTTGAAGTAAAAAAAAAACATAATAGTTTAAATAGAGTACAAATAAATAAAGAACATGATTTTATAAATATTATATACATTTTCTCGTAGTCGATTAAAAATTTTGTTTTTATTGTAGTCAGTTGTAATTTAGCGCAGCATGTCTTCGAATGTTAAGAGTGTTTTGCATGTTTCACATCTTCACGCTTTTAGACTAAAAGTGACCTCTGAATGTTTGGTTGGATAACACATTCTATGTTGATAACAAATTTAAATTATTAAAACTGATTATGTAGGTTTTAAAAAATTATTCGTGTTTTAATATTTTGTATTTTGAAAATTATTTAGAAATATCCGCATGCTCCTAAATTGTTCAAAATATATTTTATTTTTGCACTTTATAAACTTTAATCACGTTTTTTAAATGTGTTCTTATGCTTTTGATAATTTTGTGTATTTAGTATGCTCTGATTGTACTAAATTTTATGGGCAAAAAATTGCAAAACATATCAATTTTAAATTTTTTAATCTGTAATGCTTATTTTGGCAGTAGTGAATTTTCACTAAACCCTGTATTAAAGAATTATTAATAATATAAGAAGGAAATTTTCCGCTTTATTACAAAAGTAACAGTGCTGTATATAGTTTTTAAATATCCATTGTTCTTGGATAACAGATCCATTAGCTTCTTGTTATTAAACTTACTCTTGAATCTAAGATAAGCAATAAATTTTGAATTTGGAACCAATTAAAACGTTTACATATTTATTTTTAACTTAAGATATATACTGTTTTAAATAAATTTCATCTATTTACTTATTTAAATAAAGACATAAAATTATTTATCATTGCATTATTAAGTATTAATGGATGTACTGTTAGTTATTGCAAAACGTTAAAATCACGAACTTCTATACATTGTTTTTCAATGAGAATCTAGATCTCTAAACCACATTACATTAAGTAATATTTAGTTTTTTATGAACAATATATAAGTTTTATAAATACGAATAATTCAAATAATCAAAAATAGTTATGCGAGAATTAATATAAGTTTTCAGGGATTATTCTCCTTGTAAAATAAGTATTAAATTCTCAGTGTTAATTTTGTACTTAGTGAAAAATAATATGTTAGGAATAAATGAAAAACATTTATAGGCCTGGATAATAAAATCATAGCAATTTGTTTTTACATTACATTTTAACAATTTTAAAATTTAAAATATAATTTTATATTTTAATAACTTACTGTAAACACAAAAAGGATAACATTTTATAGTATATAATCCTATTATGATAATGTGTAGGGTGTTTGTGATGGGTATTTTTATTGTTAGTCTTCTTTACTGTTGCATTTGAAAGTAAGGTAACTTGTATTTTGTTTTACAGGCGTAAAAAGAAATGTATTCGCTACATGGAGTGTAATGACGACGGTAATCACTCAGAAGACAACCTTGGTAGCTGTGGAAGCGTTGGTGATGCACAGACACCGCCTGACGATGATGGGGAGTCTTTTCATCAATCGATGTCTAGCCCTGGTGGACTTAGCGGACTATCTAGTTTAACAAGTCCATCGATGATCTTACCGAGTCCGAGCGCAAGTATGGCGAGTCCTTCAGTTAGTTTAGCATCACCTTGTATGAGCCTTCAGAGTCCATTGACGCCCCATGCATTAGACTTTGATTGTGTTGGACCTAGTAATAAGCCACCGCCGCCTCCATGTCTACCTTTATTAATTAATCATCACCTAGCCGTTGTTCAACCACAAAGAAACCCGGTAGGGACCAATCCACATGACATAAACAACCCGCTTAGTGTAAATCAGCTGACCGGGAAGTGTATTAAAAACTCAAGTTCTAGTGCGGGATCAAGTTCTGGTAACAGTTCGAGTAAAGACTCGAGTTCGAGTTCAAGACCTGTTATAAGTGTCACGTAGCACGCGGATAAAGAACGGCAAATTTAAACCCGTTCAAAATTTTTTTTTATTGAGTGAAAACAAATGGATTGTTTATTGATGGTTTAAATGGAATTGTTTGTTAAACAAAAAGTTTTCAAAATGCATGAATTGAAATTAATTATTATGAAATGATATGTTTTTGTTCAGTAAAGCGTTCATATTGAACAGGATCTAGTCAGAGAGAAACAATACTTTTTTCTCTGTTTTACTGAATGTAATGTTCTCTCCTATAATCATTAATTTAAAACATTTGCCTGTTAAATGTTTTCAATCATACAAGTTTAAAATATACAATTTCACACTAGTTAATTTCAATTGAACAAGAATGGAACGCATTATATTCTCTGCGTTAAGCTTAGGTGGATTATTTGTGACCAAACTGCCATTTTTTGTAAATTATTCTTTTTATAGTTGCCATGTTTATTTGTTTATGTTTGTTTTATTATAATGGATCATTCTGATTCAAATGTACTTAAATGTAAAATTTTGTAATATCAATGTTATTGTTTATAAAAATACATTTTGCTTTCAAATTATACATTATTTATTTGATCAAAAATCTTGTCTTTGAATTTATTATAAACCAAAATTGAAACTGTCAATTTCTTCTCCATAGTTTAATGTAGTTAAATTTACGTCAAGTTACTTTAGAAGTATATAATTTTCAGCTTTATTATTTTCAACTTTGCAATTAAAATTCTATTATTTTGTTATAATTATTTTTTGATTATAAGTAATCCATCAAAGTTATAGGCTAAGAAAGTGATAGAAAAATTTGTCGGAGTGATATAGAGCTCATTTAAAGACTATTAAAAAAAAAACTGTGTGATTGTGTACATGCGTGTATGACTGGTGATGTAGTTTTTGTTGGTGTCCATTCAAAGTGTTGAATGTTTTAAATAGAAGTAATTACTTCAATAATGAAACTGGTAAACCTAAGTAAACCAATTTTAATTTATTTTAAGTATCTGCCATTACAAACAAAATTTATCACACTCCCTTAAACCCACCACTTATTTAAAGTAAATTATGTTTGTTTAAACTGAAAGATTATTCTGAAGGAAAATATGATTATTACCTTCTAAGTTTTTCCAACAATAATAATTTCTTAAAACAATTTAAGATTATTTGTAGTTTCATAAACTATTCTTAAGAGTGATTCCATTAATTGTTTTCCTGTGTGTCACAATTTTAATACATCTACCTTCTTTTAGATTGTGTTTTATCTTAGGAATTTTTATTAATATAAATTTGAATCATAGAGGGCAAATTATACGGTCTTATTTTTGTTCTGAGCAATCTAAAGTTTATTTTCACGTGTTTATAATAATCTAAAAATAAAACTACAAATTTGAGATGTTCGTGTATTTTAATTTTTGTATAACTTCATTAGATTTTCCATAGTGAACATATTTAACCAATATTCTTGATGTCATTAGATTTTATTTGACAGTATTTTGGGTCGACTTTACTTAAAACATGTATTATTTTGCAATGATTAAGAATGAACCAATTGGCAAAAAATATTTGTTACATTAAAATATATTACAGAAATTGTTTTATGTTTTCAAAAGATATTATCCAAGAAGGTTAAATAGGACTTCTTCATTGATTTGGAACTATCTTAAGTAAAGTTAACAGATAGTTTTATTTTACACTTGTCCATGCCCTTTCAAACTACTCGATCATATTTGCACTTATTGTTTCTATATTTAATTTTCAATTTATAAAACTCTTACTTTTTACATTTTTACTTTAAAAAATTTTAACTTTATTTTCAATGCATTGTTTTAAGAACAATGTAGGCTACTAAATATATTTTCCCATTCTTTGTTAATTTGTATGAGACATGATATGGTTTCCTTTTGATGCTACATAATGTGTGTTTATTATTATAAAGCCTAATCTCTTCAGTTTATTTAAAAGAAATTAAGAGAAAATATAACTTCCGTCTAATCATCTCGAAGTAAATCAACTCAAAACCTATTAGTACGGGAGGTAGCGCTACATTTGAACGAGTCATTTCATACTGGCTAAAAATCATAGCAATAATAGTTTTTTCCCTTAATACATAAGAGATCTGAGTGTCAGCTACTCCAGTAGTGGTGGAGCTAATGGTACGTGACTGACATATAATCCCCCATCATCTATACAGCTGATTATTATTTTTTGGTTAAAAATGATCTAAACAATTATCTCCTAAATTTTGGCTCGGTATAAAATCACTCAGAGCAAAAACTTTTTTGACAACTTTCACAAGCTGTCATTTTGAGTTCCACCGCGGGTGCGGCAACTGACGCTCATTTTGTTGAATAATGAATATTAATCAACTGCTAGAAATGAAATTTATTCGGTATAAAATTCCTCGAAAAAATACAACGCTACCTCCGTACTATATAAGTTGTTGGAGGGCTTGACAGCAAAATCCAATGCTATAATTGAAATTAAGAAAAAAGTGCACATCTTAAACAATATTATTTAAAATCATTAGTTAAATCATAGGTTTGTAATTCAAATTTCATTTATTTTCCTTAGGTAGTTTATTCCAATGGAGTGGATAAAGTTAATCTCCATTTGTTACCACTAATAAATGCTCCAGATTGCATTTGTTAAAAATTGTTTTTTTTTTTATTTAAATGTTAATTACGATCGAAGCGGAACTTTAACCATCTAGTATACATGAGAAAGTAAATCAAAATGGACAATCAAAGGATTGGTTTAAATCTGTTTGGCCCAAGATCTAGAAACATTATAAAGCAAGTGCACATTTATTTAAACACCATGTACGTTGAAATTGATATACTTAACCTATTAAATCTTGTTCTTCTCTATGTAGGTTAAGTGTAAGGTCCATACAAATGTTCAGTTGTATAAGTAGGCCAACTTATGCAAAATTAGTTACGCTAGCCATGACCATTTTGTTCAGATCTAAGTACTGAGGAAAAACTATGTAAATGTGCAAGACGTCTGAATACTTTCTGATACTTTCATCAGTTATGATTTTGCACAGTGATGTTATATTGTCAATATAACTGAATATGTGTACAGACCTTATCACAATTTTACTATGTTAAAGAAAACGTAATCATTCTTTTAGCAGTTTTATGCTTTAAACTTGCTGCACATTTGTTTTTTCATAAATTTTATTTCCTTTAATAAAAGCATATATTTATATTATTATCTTGAATTTACTGTACACATCATAAATGTTGATTAAGAAACAATTACCTTGATTTTTAATTTTTGCACTCATACAGTACTTTATTTCACTCTGATTACTTTTTGTTATTTGTTATCCTAGTTTTATTCTTGGGTTATGTGTAATAAATAGATGTAGATGTCTTTGTATAAATTTAGAAAATTTATTGTGTTTGACATTTGAGTATGTTTTAATAGCATTACTCTTAATTTTAAATAATTCTACATCAAAAATGACTGGATTTAAAAAGACGATGTGTAGATTTCTTTTCATGACAAATATTTAATCAGTATAATAAAAGTCCTGATAGAATAGGATGAACAATTTATTTTTAGTAGAATAATAAATGATCATTAATATTATAAGCCTATATAAGATGATAACGTTTTAGGGAGATGCCACTACAATAATAATAGCCTGATTACTTACCAGCAAAACTTGTAATTTGAAATATTATCATATCTATCAGGAAGTTATCAGTTTCAATAATGTTTATTGAAATAAACCTTTTAAATATTTTATTTTAAACATTATTTTATGCACAATTAATAACATTATTTAATGAGTTATTTTTGCCATTTTTCTGTAAAAATTTGACCTGATTTTCAAACGTATTTCAAAGTTCCTATAAAAGTGTAAGGTAATTAATTTGAGGAATATAATCAAGAACTAATGAAATAAAGTTAGTTTTTTAAAGTAATAATTTTTGTTATTTACGAACAATATAATATATTATCTTACTTTATTATTTGTTGCTATGAACCTTGTGCATTGGTAGTGATGAATATATTATTTTCTTTAAATCCTTACATAACATAAATTGATTCAATAATTTAAAAAAGAATTAGCATTACAATAGTTATTGACATATTTGTCACTTAATTAAATTCAGAATAAAAGGACACTCCTAGATCACATACACCAACTTTTCAATATTAAAAAAAAAAGAAAGAGTTATAGACAAATAAAGTCTATAAATCATAATATAATAATAAAACTCAAAAATAGAGGATAGCTGATTCAAACCCATTATTCATCATAATCCACCTTCATAAACTATTCCAAATTCAGCACAATCAAATAATCTATGATTTTGGGTTTTTTCCAAAATTGATACAATCTTGCATCTAAACCCTGTTTATTTAACTGTTTAAATTAGTAAAATAAAATATCAATTACACAAACCCTGTTCTCAAGCGCTACATAGTACAAACTCTTAATAAGGGCTTCGTAAATGATTTTATTTGTTTGAGTGCAATTTTGAGATTAGAAATGAATTAAAACATACTCATTTCAATTTGAATGCAAGATATTTAGCCATTCTATGTTTAGTTATTGATTGTAACCAAACTGAGGAATCTGCTCACCTATGTTTTTGCTTTGTAACCAAAATCATTTTATATTTTTTTATTTGTATTATTTCAGAAAAATGTATAATTGCTGTAGAAATGTATAGGATTTAATTTTGTTAAGTGTATTTAAACAAGTGCCAACATGTTTAGTTTAGTTAGGAAAACGCATTTTGTACTGAAGAATGGAAAGTATGTATTGTAAATGCACTTTATTTCGATAATCTACTTAATTTGTGATATTTTGATTGATACCATTATTTGGTAATTCCCAATTTTATTATAAATGATTTCTAACAGTTGTTAATTTGGCTTATATTTTTTATAATGTATATTTGTGTATTTATGATTGTATACATAGTTACAACATTGGTTTTATAAAAGAAATTAACATCTCTTCGCCCCTGACACCTGAGTGATTACCGGTACTTTGTTATGTGTCATTTATTGTTGTCAGATAAAATAATGAAACATTCTTCAGTTTGCCAATTTTTAAAGTGTATTAATGTACTTATTTGTTAATATGTTTCTATATTGTAAATAATCTAAAAGAACAAATTCAATGTAAAACCAATGTTGGCAATACTGTTGTTAATATACATTCTTTAAGACAGATTATAAAGATACATAACATATATGTTTAAATAAATCTTAAAAATTGTTACAAATTTATTTGATTAAATTTTCTTTTATTTATATTATTTATTTAGATCAGTTTGTTTACCCTTTCCTTTTCTAAATTTTCATCACTGAAGGTTACAGTGCAAATTATTATAATATTTAAAGTGTCAAAAATCATTTCTTTGAGTGTGAATGGTTAATTTAATATTTAGAAAATGTGAAAATGTACACTGTAAGTTCTTGTCTAATTATCTTTTATGTATAAATCTATATTATAAAAACAAAAACATTTTAGTGAATAAATTAGTGTTGTCATTCTTCCTGTAATATAGACACCCAACATTATTTGCAAATATTATTTGTTGTAAAATAAAAGAAAATGAAAAAAAAGAACGTCCATTTACAGAAATAATTGTTTTTATTAATTCCTGTACATATCACACTTCATTAAAAATGTTCATTCATTGATTACTTATCAATTAGTTCATTTAATGTGTTGTTAAGATGAAAGAAGGTGTTTTTAAAATCATTTCTAATAGCAGACTTGGTAAAGTTAACCAAAATATTTAACTGATTAAAGTTAATGTCTGAAAAAATTTACTGACTAAAGTTAAAGTTAAAACCAAATCAACTGGTTAAAGTTAAAAGTTAAAATATGGCATAACATAAGGTTTCCAGTCAAAATAACACTCAAAAATATTTTATTTAAAACATAGGTCTGATATTACAAATCAGTCTGATATATAATAATAAAATCACAGTTAGAGTAACATAACCATCATTCAAATTTAAAATATAATGAAAGCAAGAATTACTCAGTCAAATTCACAAACATAGTCAAATTACTAATTAAATAAAATACTTATTAAATTTTAGGAGAGCAACTACATTTCAAAATTTTTGTCTGAAAATTACTATAACAGGGCAAAACAACTAACCAACTTATAACAAATGAACAAAACTATCCAACTGTAATTGGCATGTGTAGGCCTCTATACCCAAGGGCTAATTGAATGACATTGACGGGCATGACGACGGCATTGTTGTTTGTTTACGCTAGCGCTAGCTACAGTAGAGCGTCGATTATCCGAACGCGGAAATGTACTGTAATATTGTCTGTTTACTGTTTAGTTGATAACATGGGCCTTGTGGAGGCTTGCCGCGCTACTAACTGACCTAACTACATCAGCTCCTATTCACTACCACATTGAATTATGAATATCCTTGTGTTTAATTCAAGATCCAAATTTCTTCATTTCACTAACGTACCTCATGTTTAAGTAAACTCCATTATGAAGTTTAAACTACAAAAAACGAACATTACATTAGTTTTATTCTAATGTGTATTGCTGTGCTGTTTGAATTCTAACAAATTGTTAAAATTGTTTTCTGAAAGCAAATATATTCTCCCAAATTAAATAATATGCTCTCCAAATAATTACTACAGTACTGTACATCTGAATTTATGTCATGATAGATAGTACAGCACCAATAATGCTCTGATGTTTTCTGTAAACTAAAGTTACTGCTTACTTTACTCAATCCTTAATTCATTTTGATAATAAATTTTGAATTTAAAAATTTTGTCTTAAGTTTGTACATTATTTAGTTATAGTACAATATTCAATCATTTACTTTCCTATAAAAAACAGCTTTTCCATAAAAATAAATGTAACAAAACAACTATTTGTTCACTTTGTATTAATGTTAAAAATCAATAAAAAACAATATCAAGGGAAACATATTCCTAATAACTAGTTTCGCAGGGGATAGGTTCCGACAAATTGCCGCGAATAACAAAACCGCAAATAGTGAAAAACAAATCTTTGTAGGAAAAAGGGGGTTATGTTCGTGACATACAGAAAACTTTAAAACATTATGTACTAATACCTATAGTTAATTTACATAAGATACAGGCAGTCCTTGTTATACGCAGTCCGGCTTTACGCGATTACACTGTAAAAAAAGTCCTTGAAAGGTTTAGTATTTGAGCTGAGTTGTTTGGAGTGTAGGCTACAGTTGATAATTTTATAAGTTATTGGAGCGTTGTTTGTCATCTCACTCTCTCCTCAAGTCAGTGCTCTCATAACGGTACCTTTACCCATCCCTACTTGCTCATTCATTGTCTGAGTTTGTCTATTTTTAGAACTTAGTCATGTCAAGGCATCAAACTATCGTTCGCTGTCAACCGAAAATATTGGTTACGAGTGATAAAACGTAGTAAAAAATTAATTTCTTTAAAAATATTTTACTGTAATTTGAATTAATTCTTTAAAATTAATTTGACTTGCTGTGCACTAAATTGATGTCTCCAACTAAATTACAGTATGCGACCTTCATTTGGACAAGTCCACTTGTATTCACGCAAAGGTGTGTTGTAGGGAAATCCCATATTGTATGTTTTGTTGTATTTGCGAATGTTTCGCCGACGTGGTATTTATACAATTTTATTAAATTCGTACAATAATAATTACAGTGCTACACTACAACAATTATTTATGAATTTGGCATGTACTTTATTGCTATTTATACAGTATTATTTCTTTTTTTAGCGACCACGAATAATCAAAACCGCGAATGTCGAGGGATTACTGTACAATGAAAATAAATAAGTACAGTACAGTACTGCACTTAATTCCGAATTTACAGTTTCTTACTTGCATAATCAGCTAAGTTGAAGATTTCAGGGAGTTTGTGCGCTCAACGGAACAGCGGTTGCTGTTGAGTCTGACATGCACCTCCCTCCCGCTGCCACCACCCGCCGGCCAGTCACTACCGAGTACACTAAATGAATTGAATTATCCGAACAAATTGATTATAACCTGAATATTTTCGGTGTCGATCGTTACTGTAAGACATGGTGACTAATCTTTCCGGACATCCGCCAAATTTAACTGACGTTAGTTTTAATCGTTAACCAATATTTTAACGATTAAGAGTTAAAAGTTAATCAGTTTTAAAACTAACGATTAAGTTAAAAAGTTGCCATTATTTTTAAAGATTAATTTTTTTAATCGTTAATCCCAAGTCTGTTGACCTCTGCTTAGCGAAAGTGCAGAACTGCATTTCTGCTTAGCAATCGTAAGATTCTTTTTCCTAAGTTTGTCCAGTTGTTAGTGTAGATACTGCACTTTATTTGCAAGAAATTCCCGCTCAGAAATCTTTTACTGCGTTTCTGCTAAGCTCACTAGATAGATCTCGTTAAGACGAATTCATTGATGTATATAACTACAAAAGCGAAAATTTGTCACTTACTGCGTTTTTGCTAAGGAGGGCCAGCATAATACTAACATGGTGCGTTAACAGTCGTGGGGAGAAAATTGGGGTACAGGGAATCCTTTTAATCCTTATTATGTTTGCTTCTTATATATAGTAAACGATACCAGGAACTGGCACATACTTTCTCACAAACTTATTTAAATTATTAAACACATTCATTGCATCTTCATAATTATAGGTGGGGTAGGAGAGATGATATTAAAGTAGGAGATTAACTAATAAATATTATTAGCTAGAGAGAAAACTATTTGATCGATTTCGAAGAAATTTGCACAAAATACGTCCATTAGGCCTGTATAGATGTACGAAAAAAGGTTTTGAAAAACAACCCCTTTTTGGCCAAAACACGCCCAAAAATCTATTATTATTATTAGCTAAACAAGAATTTTTAGAAAGATACGGTTTTCTGCATATGGTAGGGTACATTAAGGGCTACAAATAAGCCAAATTTGTTCAAAATCGTTAGAGCCGTTTTTTGTAAAAAAATAACTGATTTTTTGCCCAAAAAGGGGGTTGTTTTTCAAAACCCTTTTTCATGCATCTATATAGGCCTAATTGACATGTTTGGTGCAAATTTGTTCGAAATCGATCAAATAGTTTTCTCTCTAGCTTTGTATACATATATTCATACAGACAGACATTTTGTAAAAACCACTTTTTTTGGACTCAGGGGGTCCTAAAATGGATATTTCCAAAAAAATCTCAACATCGATTTTTTTGCGATCACTATACTTTCTCTATCAAGTATAGTGAGAAAGTAATAAATGCAGCAATGTTCCCAATTATTGAAAAGTAAAATGTAACATTATTTGATATTACAAAAGATATGATTTTATGATTGATATGGACAGGTCCGGGTTGGCTAGATGGGGGTCCCCTGGGGATTTATCTCCTTGTAGCCCCCCTTACCGGAGGGTATGAAATACCCCCAGTGGAGCGAAATATTAAGTATATATTATTTGTAAGAATGTTTTTACGTGTGATTTGTACCTTGCACGAGTAATTTTACAAAATTTTTCGAAGTAAAAAAATCCTCTCTTTTCTTTTTCAGTTGAACTATTGGTTTGAAATGTAGGTTGAACTTTGATGCACTTTATTTTCAAAATCAAAAATTGACTGGATTGTGAGTTGTGCCTAATCACAAATTTATTTATTACCGATATGGAAGACTTAATGAGTATTGTTTTCAATAGTAATAAAGGAGAGAGGAAAAAAGTTATGTCTACTTATCTTGAATATAATTTGTCTAAAATGTGAAATTCCCTACTACATCAGACAGAAGATGTCAAGATGGAGTATTTGGTAATTATAAGTCCCAGAATCTGAAAACAAATTTTTCTGTACTGATAGATATGTGTGCGTGTGCAATATATGAAATAAAACATTTTTTTTATTTTTATCGCATCATTTTTTATGTTTTTACCTGAATTTTGATAAAAGAAGTGGTTTTGATTTTGGTAAATGTACAATTTTGACTCTCTAAACTTCTAAACATGTCTAAACAAGTCTCTAAGGACAATATTTTCACCAAGAATGCGCACCTAAAACTGATCCCATCAGGTGTGTCTTATAATAATCTACAGCACACCGCCAAATTATTTATATCATTTAATCCAAGTCCATCATTTGAATTTGCCAATATGTTGATAGTAGCTCTTGGGTTAGAGAAAATCCATTTTAAAACCCTTAAGAGGTTGCGTCACGGTCTAATCGACCGGGGTTTTCGTATTTTACTTATAAAAACTGAGTGGAGCTTTTAAAATCTTCCACCAATCCCATACCTTCACACAAACTCTTTCACTACTCAGTTATGACACCAGCACTCTTCCCGGATGCTTCAGTTGGCAGCTGTACTGCAATCGTTCTACCAACTGGTCTTTTCCACCGTGCGCGACCCTTCACGTTAGTAATATTTTTGTGTTTCTGTTGTTCAGAACAATATTCTGTATTACTGTAAAGATGGATATAAATGAATAAGAAAGTCTTTTAAATCTTTGAGGATATAATATGAATATAAACCTTTTATTATTAATTTATATTCATTTATACAAATTTAAAGAAGAGATACCCATTCGTTTAACTTCGGAAACATTCGTACGTCTTTGTATTCTAGTAAGAACAATAATTTTATAATGCTTAAAAAACACCACAAAATGTAAAAAAGTTTATTGAAATTCACTGTAAAACTTGATTTGTGTAACAAAATACATGTTAAATAACATTTTACGCAATAAACTACCTTTTTTAGAAATGTTTTTTAATTATTTACTAAACCTGGTGGAATCCATCGTGCGCGACTCCTCACGTAACTATTATACGCGACCACTGGAGGGTTAACAATTTTTAATTTATAGAAAACTTTTTCACATTTAACCTGGGTAGTAGTGCCATTACAAATTTCATAGTTACCGTAGCCTACATATAAATTTGAAAAAAGACCAAACTGAGTTGTTAGTTCATAGACTTTTTAAAAGCACAAGCTATGAACTCTCTCCCTGATTATGATTGTAAAATCTACTTAAATCTTAACTGTCACTATCTCCATCTGACATGTCAACATTTGTGTAGTCTTCATACTATGTATGTTTTTCAGTTTCTTTTTTTAATACTGTAGAGTAGGTAGTAAGTTGCAAGTCAATTCCTTGACTAGTTCTGACCTACTGCATTTTGTAATGGTGCAGTTTTCTGGAAAACTTAATTTGGTCTAGACACACAAGTCCTGTGATTTTAAACAAGGTTATTATTTATTAATAAGTAAATCTGACAAATAAAAAAATCTAGTATAATTAGAACAAATATTAAATTGTATATCTACAATATTTACATGACAAACTTAACACTCGGTAGCATTTAGATGTGATTATAAACAGGTTTATTATTTATTAATTAGTAAATCTGACAAATAAAAAAATCTAGTATAATTAGAACAAATATTAAATTGTATAACTACAATATTTACATGACAAACTTAACACTTGGTAACATTTAGACGTGATTATAAACAAGTTTATTATTTATTAATAAGTAAATCTGACAAACAAGCAAAATCTAGTACTACCTATAATAATTAAATATTAAATTGTATATCTACAATATTTACATAAAACATTTTTAAATGCATATATGAATTCTTTGAACCTTTCTCTACAAAAAAGGTACAGAACACTTTTGGGTTGGTATATAATTACTATATTTGGCGACGTTTTGAAAATATGCTTTCAAACGCCAAGAAATCCATTTTTGTTAAAACTGCCGGTTCTAGGGTTAAAATGTTGTCAACACATCATTACGTTTATGCATATATTATCATAGTAATAATATCTTGTTTGGTGTCATTTTCTTTAAAATGTAACTAAGATTACAAATACAACATTTAAATTTGTTAAAATTTGTGATTTATCAAATCAGCAATTGCTTACTGGACTCCCCAATGTTGAGTCATCTGCTTGGTCGGGCTGGTCATACACAGGCGCTTGTGAGTGCGCGTGTGAGAGTAAAGGTTCTCCTAACCCATCAGGTGCCACGGCTGGTGGAATAGGGTATAACTGTCACAGGCCACACACTATTCAGTTCTAATGACTGGCTTCATCTGCAGATAATGAACTCGCAGATTAATAGCTGCAGGCCAACTGTACACTCACCATACAATAATAGTTCTGCCGACATTTGAGTTCAAAGTTTATTGGTACCGGTAAATAAAATGCGTACCAAGATAAAAAGTGAAATAAAGGTAGTTATGTATGCAAATAAGAAGAAAGTTGCAGCTTTATATTAATAACTAGAGAAGATTTAGCTCCCTCACCTCCTGTTGGTGTAATCATGCAGAAATATTAATAAAAATTGAGTATAATATTTCTCTAAAGATGAAACATTTATTTGTTTGTAATTCGAACTATATATATTATATTTTGTTTTAATAACGCTTTATAAAATCTCATTAACTCATTAGTAATATAAAAAAATGTTTTACTACTAATTAAATCAACCTGAGCAAATTAGGAGAAAGAAAATAGTATTAACACTTTTTTGTAATGAGTAAAACATAATGCAAATTCAATGTAAACTAGAGACAATTTTGGTTTTGGTATAGAGTGCTTTAAACCCTATTGAGCTGTCAAAGCGCTAGGCTTTGGTCTAACACTACTCAATGACAACGCTACTTTGTATTGAATATTTCACCCACTAAAAATCATCCAATCGCAATAAAACAAAAACCGTTGGAAAGAAAATGATTTAACTTTTTGTACTTACATTTTTTTTAAACTTTTTCTGTAAACGTTTTGCCGACTATAATTGAATTGGTACAATTTATCGTTGCATGTAAACAGGACATTGTAACAATTTATTGGAATTGGATTGGATGGTTGGTGCTGGCCGGCATCAATTTCTGCGAATTGGAACGTGTAAACAGTAGCGCCCATTTATCGCTACGGTTTGACTCAGTTTGCAAGGGCCGTTCACCGAAAAGGTTGTGGCACTAATTATTCGTTGATTCCGTTTTACGTGTTGTTTATACCTTGTGTTGTTTTTATTCAATTGATAGCAAGGCAGCTCAAACTCCTCGAGAGTTCTTGACTGAATTTATTGAACTATATCGGAGTTTTACCTGCTTGTGGCTCGTTCAAAAATACAAGGAGTTTGATCCTTTGGCAGACAGAAACACTGTTTAAAAAAAATTAATGCATTGAGTACGGTTTATAAGAAAGAACTATCAAAAGTTAAATATTCGTCAATAAAGATTGGACAAGAAATCGTTGCATGTAAACATAATCCCATGTTCGATTTATTGTAACGATAAATTGTTACGATTTATCCTAGCGTGTAAACCAGGCTTAAAGCTCAATGCTGCTCGACCGGGATATTTTGACAATAATATAGAGATACCTTTGGATTCATCAAGATTTTAACTTTCTAAAACTGCCACCCAATCAAAAGTCACTTGCATAGTTCCAAAGATATGGAACTGTCTGTAAACCTTTGCAATTGGACAGATTTCAACCAATAAAACAGCACATTTTGCGTTCGAGATATCTCTTATAATTCGAATTATTTCAATAGACTTTTTTATATCTATTTATAGACCAAAGTTCAATCTTTTGTTTGGTGTAAAGGAAACTATATTTAATATAACAGTTTAGTTCATACAGTTCTGAGAAATACTGACAAATGGGAAATTCGACTTTCTCACACTCCCAAAATACTAGCAATTCCAACAGTTTTTCACACATAACGTCGTATTGATGAGTCCGTGAGAAGTTCAATTCGTTTGATCTAATTTTGTGATTCAAGTAAAACTAAGTCAAATACTTTTATGAAATAATAATTTACAAGTATACAGTACAATTCTTTAATTTATGCTCTACACTTTCATAATAATATTTCATATTTGGGCATATTCCTAAATTACTATTCATACTAGGCCTAGTTTTGTTGGGAGTCTTTAAACTGGTGTTTTCAAAATAAGAAATTCGAAATTGATAAATATTTTTATACAGTTCTATTCAGGACTAAATTACGAAATTTTGTATATTTACGAAAAAAATTTCAAAAACTGTTTACTACTTTTTATGTAGGCTTAAAGTTGAACTTTTTCCTTTCGTTACTAAATATTTTTGTTTCTTGAACTAATAACTTTGTAAATTTTACGTCAATCATTTTTTTACTGGCTTATATAAATTCTTTGAACCTTTCTCTACAAAAAAGCTACTGAACACTTTTGGATTGGTTTATAATTACTATATTTGCGAATTTTTGAAAATATTCTTGCACACGCACTGAAATGGCTTGACTTAGGAAAAACGTTAACACTTCTAGTGTTAATTGTGGGGAGGGCGGCAATTTTGGGGGGCCCATAGGCGCAAAATATGTAGATACGGCCCTAAGTAGAGGCTATGTATTAATTATTTATTAAATTGTACATTCAGTTGTAACTGAGATTTCGGAGGAATTTAATGAATATAATTAGATTTCAAACTCATATGTCTCTAATTATTAATAGCTAGTCTCTGGAGTACCTCAGGAGCCAAGAAAAGGGTACCCTATTTGAGTGATTCTGGTGGAGCCAATAGAAAAGATAAATGTTTATAGTTAGATATTTCATTCAAAATTAAAATCAAAGTCCAAAAGTTTTTAAAAGCCTTTCATAGTATCATGGCCAACCCTCACTACAACCTTACATGGTGAAAACACCTTGAAAACAAAAAAACCTTACATTTTATAAATTTTTTTAAATTAAAATAATTTGTTTATTTTGCTAAAAGAAAAAAGAATTGTCTTTTTTTAAAAAAAGAACAAAAAACTAATAAAATTAGATAAAGCATATTCACTAACACACTAATTTTTAAAGGCTTTAATTATGTGTCTATGTAGTGAATTATTGTTGGTTGAAGTTGAACATTGAACAGAATAATTTTACTGTCATTAAACTTGAAGGTATACTGGTAGCATTCAATTGAATTGTATTTACTTTGAATTTGCTTCCCATAAAGAAGGATGTTGCCGGCAAAAAATGTCTTTAAATTCCGTCAAAAAAGTTACAGATTTAATATGCACTTCGTATTACCGTGTTTCGGATGCCGTTTTTCAACCTAAAAAGTTGTGAAACATCTTAAATTGTTCTTAAAGGCTTTGTGCTTTTGTCTTATGCCTACGGTACCTCATAATTGAAAGAAATCGTCGGCAACTCCTTTTAATCAACCGTTTAAATGAGTAAAAAACGATTATTTTTAACACATTTTTTGGGAGTTTTAAGCAATAATTTCCATATTTTAAGGTAACACGTAAAAAATATAAAGCCTTCTTTATAACTTAAAGTAGTTTCCCAGATTATTAATTTATAAATAGAATCCGAAACACGGTATTACCAATGAATACTTAAATGTTTAAGTATTCATTGGTATTACGAATGCATGTTTCAACGATTTTGCGGCTTGAGTCAGTCCTTTTGCATTGAAATCATACTGTACACTCGGGAGTTTTCTTCAAGGTAAAGAAGAGCCTTAATATCGTATGATATAGGTACTCATAAATCTCGCACAAAACTTTCAACGAGCGTAAAGATTTCAACTGCAGTACGGCAGTCCGCACCAGAGATAATATTACCAAGAGGATAATATTATGGTCCGCACATAGGTCCTTTACCTATGCTACGCGAGAGAGACGCGTTTGACAATCAATCGTCACGTCGAGCGTGGAAAATAACGATAGTCGTTTCCCTCGATCTACGACCGCACACGAGTCGTCAAGCTATCGTCAAGAAATCGACAGTATCATTCCAACTTTCAGGTTTATGTTTACAACATCAATCATTATAATTTCTTGTGAGCTTGATGTTTTAAATATGAGTTAGCCTATAGAACTAATTATAATATGTGTTAATACGTTATAAGATTTACTTTGAGGTTAGAAAATGTATATAAATACAATCTTTTATTATGAATATACAGTATTTATTTGTTTATACAATTTTAAAGAAGAGATACCTATTCGTTTAACTTCGGAAACATTCGTACATCTTCGTATAACATATAAACATATTCCATTATTAATTTCTTCACTATAATATAAAACTTCTAAATCATTTGTTATATATTAATATGAAATAAAAAGAGATTAAAACATAATATTTGTATCTTTCTGTATATAATACAAAATTTTAACAAATAGGCCAACAGATTTATAATCCTTATAATATATTATATAGGATATGACTGTATTTAAAAAATACATAAATTATCATTTGCCAATTTCCACCTACATTTTCTTTGCAACATTTTTTCGCGTATAACTAGGTTAATCATAAAATTCCCTTTACTTTTCAACCTCCCCTTAGAATTGAATGTTTGCAACCACCCACGTGTGTAACAACCGTTCTAATTTCATGACCATAAAGTTGCTGTAAAATAGGAAGATTTATGAACAAATCATTTATAAAGTCACAAACATCGTATTGAAGTGACGATATATATTTTTCATGCACAAAGTTTTTCAATTCTTTGATATCACCGCTAGATAATTTATTTAATTTATACAATTCATATAACCGTTTAAAGATGGAGTGATCTTTGCTTTCCAAAAAAACTCGTCTTAAGCTTTGGTTATTGAAAAAACTTTGCAAAGTAGTGTTTACATAGTCAGAATAATCATTTGTTAAACCGTGAACATTCCATTCTTCGGCAGCAGCATTGAGAGCCTGGTTTTGAGCCAATAAAACATTTTTTGAAAGGGCCCACATATTATCAGAAATTTGATGTTTCATCGTTACTTTTTTCGATCGATCAAAAGGCTGTAAATTTGGACGAAAACGTCGCCTCAGTTCATTATATTCTAGTATAGCCTCATCGCTAGCTTTAATTTTCAGTGGGTCAAAATTAATAAGATGTAAACCTTTAAGCTCAGTTATTCGCGATAAAACAACGTAAGTTTGACCACATGCAAATATAGTGTTACCAGCATCTACACAAGCGTTTTGCAAACTCAATCCTTGACTACTGTGAATAGTGATTCCATAACTGCAACAAAATGGAAATTGTTTTCGCACTACACAAACATTGTCCAAAGCAATGAATTTGAAATCCATACGCTTTACTGAATAGTGTTTTTTATCGGAATCGAGGCGTATTTCGACGGTATCAATTTCTCCATTATTACTAGTTTTAGTGATGGAGACAATTGTCGCCAAGGAACCGTTAACTAATCCAGTTGTGACATCAATATTCCTCTTAATCTTTATTCTTGCCCCAATTTTAATTGTTATTACACGATCAATGGCACATTGCTCATTTTCATCTTTGGCTAAAATTTGATTAACTTTTTTCTTCATAGTATTGGTGCATTTAAAAGAATCTTCAGCTATAAGTTTTATTTCTTCACCTGGTAATCTAGTTAACATTGCCTCATTCAAAATGTGACACATAATTATGGTTGGCAAAAGACAAACAGTATCCTCAGGTAACTTTTCCAGATAACAGCATATTTCTTGCACAATTTCTTCACGATAATTACTTGAGAATACAATTTTTCTTTCGTTCAAAATTGTAATGTCTTCATCAGTTGCCCAACCTAATCTGATTCGTGAAAGTATTTCAGAGTATATTTTGTCATTTTTTTGTCGCTGATTTATTGTCAATTCATCGTATTCAAACAAATTCCATAGATCGCAAGAATCCATTCCACCAACATATTTTTCAACATCATTTCTGGATACTGTCTTAAAACAAAAACCTTCCTTGACAGGTGGAAGTTGAAGTAGGTCACCAAATAAAATGATATGTACTCTTCCAAAGTATGGGTCATCCAAATCATGTGTATTAAAAATTTCACACAATCTTAAGTGTATATACAAAAGGAGTAGATTTGAAACCATTGATATTTCATCTAAAATGAAAAGAGTAACATTTTCCAATTGTTTTCTAATTTCTTTTATGGCTGGTGCTGATAGTTCTTTATGTTTTGCTGTTTCATTTTGTTTTACAGGTAATTGCAAAAGCCTATGTATTGTTAATCCACCTATGTTAAAAGCTGCAACCCCCGTTGGTGCCGCAACCGCGGTGTCTTTATCACATTCAATTTTAATGAACATCTTTAGAAGCTCTATGACAAAGCTTGTAATCGTTAAGCTTGAGGGCTGCAGTGCACAACGCTTGAAACGCACCTACAACGAAACGATTGCTTGACGCCCCGTTAGCGGACCCCTAATCATTTAACTAGGCAAAAACGACCAGGCGTACAAATGACGCTTCCTTGACGATAGCACAACGACCCGTGTGCGGACTGCCTACTGCAGTTCAGAACTCAAGTTAATTGTTCACACACAAACACACCCCATGAAAACTCCAGGCTCAAGAAAATCACCACCAATAATATATATTAATATATTATTATAATGTACTAGCTGACCCGGCAATGCTTTGCAATTGCTTAATTTGAAACTTTGAAAGCATGTAATTCGTATCCCTGAGGGCCGATGTAAATTATAATGGGATTCTGCTTATTGCTTGATTTACCTAACCTAAAATTATATTCAGTTTTTGATCCAAATCAGTTGTTGTTCAAAATCAGCTGTTTTAAGCTTTTCATACGAACAGCTGTTTCTGATAAAATCAAAAGAAATATTTCTTCTTCTTCCTTAAGATTGACCTTCCATAAGATTAACATTGAAACTTTGAGGGCCACTGGGGCGTAGCCCTAATGTCCTAGGACTTTGGTAAATGGCCTAAAACCTTCCCAGGGTTAACCTGTGTTACTATGCAAAATTTCAAAGCAATCGGATGGACGGTTTGGTAACGCATAAAGGAAAACATACAGACAAACGTACAAACATACATTGAATTTTATATATATAGATTTATTTTATAATCACAAATTATTATACAGGTGGTCTTGACCATTTGCACTGTAAACTGAAAATATTGTTCAACAGCTGATCAAGCTTTCATCAATCAGCTGTGTTCTTTAATTAGAATAGTTGCTAGTTGCCAATATCCAATGTTTCTACTTAGTCGTTATAAAGTGTGATATTTTTGTGAATTAAGTTAATTTTTCTTGTTTAAAAATGAAGGGAACTCGTAAACACAGAAACAGTGTTTTCAGAAATATTTTTGAGCAACCGTATCACGAATCTGTTCGTTTAAAATTGTATAATAGTACGAAAGGTATGTTGCTGCAATTTGTAAACTGACCTATTTTAAATTCAAAATATTACTTTGACAATGTCATTAAGCATTTTGTTTTTAATAACACTTGCCTTTTCTTACAAATACAGTGTAGCCTATGTTTTAAAAGTGCACAATTTAGTTGAAATTTGTAGAACATTATATTCCATATATACAAAATGTAGCAGGACACAACTTTCGGTAAAGTACTGTAAGTTGCAAGGTAGGGCTGGTGCACAAAAATACAACAAAAGACATTCCATTCTACACTTCGAGAAGATCGGAATGTTGAATGACATAAATAATAGTTAGCTGGACCATAACTGCCTTTTATAAGCCTGGTTCAATTGATGTTATAAATCATTTTAGAAATTGGCTAGGCCCTAAAAGTAAAAAATAATAATTTTGGAATGTTAAAATTTCTGTTAAGATACAGACTTGTTTTACAACATAAGTAATTGTTAATAACTCTAATCTTTAATATAAAATTTCCTAAAATATGTAATTTTAGTCCTGTTTTAAATTTATAGGCCTACTATCTTATAGGTAGGCCTATGCCCCCTAATAATGTTATTTTCGATTGTAATTTATGATGGTTAGTAGAGTAGCCTCGAACCATATTTTTTTCTGTTAGTAGACTTAGCATATTTTTCACAGTAATCAGTGAAAAATAATATTTGCTTTTACAGCCTGTAAAAAGCATAGGCCCTATAACTACATGGATTGGACTAGGCCTATATAGGCCTATACAAATTTAAATAAAGTAAGAGGAAGGCCACTCATAATATAGGCGTAATGCAAAAATCATTAAAACAATAATGAGCACTAGCCTAACTTATAATTTTAGGTATAGGCTAAAATTTACAACATGCCGCCTTGCTTTATTGTGTCAGAGGTGTCATGAGCAAGAAAATGAACAAAATACTAAATTTTCACTTTTCATTAGTCTCTATAATGATAGGCCTAAATATAAATAGGCCTAATAGCCTATTACCGTTTAATGAAAAATTATCCTATAATTTTAAGTCATAGTATGGTAACACCTGATGTAGTAGTTGTATTAACATGGCTTCACGACTTCTAATTTTTGTAAAGCTATACACATTATGTAACTTATATTAAAGATAAATATATATATATATATATATAGCCTATAGGGGAATGAGGGGACGGTTGGGATAGTTTTTAGTTTTCGATTTTTTAAATTTAATTTTTTTACATCTCATTTTAATTTTTATTCTTAGCCTACTGATACACTAACCGGCGCAAATTTACTATTCGACCCTCGGCTGACCTACTGCAACAGAAATGCAAGAATAATAATTTTTTTTAAATAGCTATACAGTTCTAACTTATAGTCTTTAAGTTAGTCACAGTATTCAACATTTAACAATAGAATGTAAAACAACGTCGTCGTCTGCAGCCGAAATATCAGCTGAGGTTCGAATAGTAAATTACGCCCACTAACCTTTCGTACTTACAAAATTACCTTTTTTTAATTTTGCTATACCTACCAACAAGAAAAAATTTAAATTGCACTATGTGCACTAGTTGGGTAAATCTAGTTTTGGGGAGGATGTTTAGTTGAAAATAAAAGTAAAGAAATACTAGAACAACAAGTTTTATTGATAAAACTATAGGCTACAATAAAATGATTGATTAACAAAACATAATTTAGATAAGTTAATATTTATTTAAAAAAAATATTTTTCAAATATCGGTACAGCGACTCTTTCTTCAAAACTATATCTCACTCTGTCGCCTTACATTATCAGTCTAGGAGATGGAAGGATGCCTAGAACAGAACTTATGCTGACAAAATATTTTGAAAGATTTCTCCAGACATCCAGCCTGAAGGATTTGCTGCTCCAGATGCTCCTGGTGTTGTTACTTTTAACATTAAATTTTCCTTGAACTTGTGTCTAGGAAAAACATAAAATGGAGGGATAAAATTCCCCTGTGCATTGATAGTAAGGTTACCAGTTGCCTTCATTCTGATGAAGTCATTTAGCCTAAAAGCTTTCCACCTTTTTGAGCCAGCGCTTGTATTTTGCTGTCTCCATCTACATTGTGGTTCAAACTTCTTCTAAATTTCCATAAAAGTCTGAAAAAAAATTTCTATTAAAACGTGTTGCCCTTGAAAGTGAGGTTGCCTCTGGTTTACCGAGGGAAACTGTCGGATTTCTTTTAAAAAAACCTCCTATCCAGTCTAGACCATCCAATTTATTTTCTTCCCATGAATTTGGAATTTTCTTTTCACCGCAAATTGGTAGGCGATTTCTCTAGTTTTAGTTTTTGTGAGGCCATAATGTATTTTGGACATTGTCAAAGTGTACTCAATTAATAGATTTTCTTCTGTAATACTAAAAATTTGACTAGGCCTAGTTACATATTTTGAATTAAACTGGGTTTTCAGAACCAGGTAATTTATCTTTGTTCAATATTATGTAGGCCTACCTAGTCGTTGAAGGTTTTATTTTGGTACATGTCATATTTGAGTGCAGTTTCTCTGAGATGTTTCTTTTCTTCCAATATCTCCCTTATTGCATTTTGACTGTAATCTGTGCTAGTGCCTCTCCTATTGGTCTTCTTCTTCTTATATTGTAAAAAATTTTATATTTTATATATATTTATATATAAATATTTATATATATTTTATATTGCTTACATTTTAAAAATTGGAAAAAGGAGGGTATTTCCCTCACGAAAGCTTATTATGGTAATTACAAGTTTATTTATAATTATTTCAAACAAGTAAAGCCGCGTTTACACTTGTAGCTGGAGAGCTATATAGTAGAGCTATATAGCCGAGCTATTTAGCTGCCTGCTATATAGCTCGGTTACATAGCTCCATTTTATTGTGGTATAAATGTTTTTCTAGCAGCTACAAATAGCAGTACTGAGTTGTCAATTTTATTTATTTCTTAAGATGGGGGGGGGGCATATATAGCTCTGCTATAAACAAATTGTACTTCTAGCAGAGCTATATAGCTGTGCTAGATGTTTTCTTTGATCTTTACCGACAACCAACTGATAGCTGGTTTTCTGCTATAGGCCTAAACGGAACTTGAATGTCGTTTTAATGAATTTGTAGCTTGGCTATATAGCTCAACAATATAGTTCTCCTATGATCTTGATCCTATGATCCTATGATCTTGGCTTATGACTAAATTTTCCCCATATTATGAGCCTGAAGCTATTATGAGTGTCAGTCCTTTGACTGCAGTTTATTTATTGTAACAGAGAAATGAATAGGTGCTGTTATTTAAGTGGGGAATGATAAAGTAAAACTTTTTGTATTAGGCTGCTTTGATTTTTGGTCGTCTGTCTCCAATGAAGATGTAAATTTGATATGTAAAAGTTTGCACTTGTCACTTGAGGGAAAGAGATATTAGAAGAAGCACTAGAGGAAATGTCAAGGATGTTTATAAGGTTATTTGACTTATTCTCGTCTACCTCCAAGGATAAATTCCATTTATATTTATCAAAGTAAGTGATGGTGGTGGAAAAGTTGTTAGAATTTTGCTAATAAACTAATAAGGAGAAAAACAATGGATGATTTAAATAAAAAATTTCAGGTGATTTTATGTGTAGGCCTACCTAAGTTTTTCCTTGTAAGAATTATCAGTCAAAATCTAATTTAAAAAGTTATCTCTACAAACTGAACAATCTGAGATGAATTCCATTGCGCAAACCGGGGGTCTCCACACTCATGGTCAATAAATTAAACATTTACTGTTGTATTTAATTGGGTTATTACTTGGGTTGGTTCACAGCGTATTTGTCGTGTGCGTGCAGGAAATCTCGACTTGATCCAGCGACTGAGCTTGCAACGCTCACTGGCTGTCCACAATGGCTGTGTCAACTGTATCTGTTGGAACGATTCCGGAGAATACCTTCTTTCCGGTTCTGATGACCAGCATTTAGTCATTTCTCATGCCTATAATTATAAGGTAAGAAGTCATTTTTGTGTGCTTTCCTTTTGTTATAAACATTTATTACACGCTATTAGTAAATTGGATTATGTATTTTCGTTTAACTAAAACTTATTTGTTACTTTTAACATATTAGAGTAAATAGCCTAATCATGTAGTCTTCAACATTAATTTATATTTTTTATGAGGGCAGTAAAAAAGTAGCCAACTGTGTTCTTAAATTTGATGTTTGTACATTTTAACATTAATAAAAATATAGTTAAATTTAAAGTTGTGTAAACAATATCATGACATTGAAGTTATTTTATAAATAATGATTAAATTTAATTAAGAACACTTTATTTTATTTGTTTCTTCATTTTTTATCGAGGCCTGTGCTGTTGTTATACCCTTTGTTAAAATTTGAAAGATTTATTTCAAACTTATAACTTTAAAAAGCAATTAGGCCTACACATTTAAAGATCAACTTTTTTTGCAATATAGGTAGGGGCCTACATGGTATATAATACATTTTATGTTTACAGATAAATAATATTTTATTTCAAAAATATGATAGGCCCTAATTCATATTTTTTATGAATTATCATAAAAAATTCATAAAACTAACTTTTATTTCTTAGTGTGATTAAACAATTTTACGGAGGAGGAGGGGTAATTTAATAATAAACTTCATTTGTACACCATTTTATAATTATAAAAAAAGTTTAAAATGCAAAACCTATCTCAGTTTTTTTGTTCCTTTAATATTTACAGGATATTGATATTATATATCAAATTTTAATTTAGAAATAACTTTAAAAGTTTTGATTTATTATAATTTTAAAGAGGTAGTAGGTGTACCTCTTTTGTGATTTGTTTAACCCGTTGTTTGTTCCAGATGTTAACTAATTATAAAACAAGCCATCGTGCAAATATTTTTAGTGCAAAATTTCTTCCTTGTTGTGGTGACACTAACATTATATCTTGCTCTGGAGATGGAATTATACTCTTTACAGGTAAGTAATTTAGAGTAGTGTACTTGTTTCTATTCAAGTTCTTTTTTAATTAAATTCTTTTTTTACAAATAAATATTAAGATA
>JAGFPH010000048.1:929009-955047 GCA_018207615.1 Philaenus spumarius
AAATGGCATTCAGCGATGAAGCCACCTTTCACAAAAGTGGACTTGTCTATCAACACAACACAATTTTCTGAGCCTCTGAAAAGCCCCGAGTCATTCGGGAGCATGAACGTGACTCACCAAAAGTGAATGTTTGGTGCACTGTGACCGCTTGGGCCTTAGGTTTTTAATACACCAACTTCAGACGTTTATCGGTGTTGCAGCAGTACGCCATTGATGAACTACCACTTAGAGTCCTTCTTGCAGGGTATTTCTAACAAGATGGAGCTAGACTGTTCGAACCTATCTCGACCAAACATTTCCAGGTCAATGGATTGGTCGTAATGGACCACTGCTCTGGCCGAAACCATCACCTGACTTGACACCTTGTGATTTCTGGCTCTGGGATATGATGAAGAAGCGCATGTATAGCAAAGAAGTTCGGGACATCAATGAACTAAAGGACCGGATACGGGATGTTGCATCATCCATTCCTCCTGAAATGTGTGTACTTGCTTTGCATGATTCTGTGAAGCGTTGGTTTTTGTGTGTAGAACATAATGGTGACCTGGTTGAGCATATAAAATTTTTTTTTGTTCTAGAAGGAGAACATTTTAATGTGTTGTTAGTTTTTCATTCATAGATGTATGCCAAGTAAATAAATTGATTCTGACATTTAAGTGTTATCATAATATTGAAACAGTATATTACCAAGTAATCACTATAAAATCCTTAAAAAATATTGAAGCTTAATTTTTTATGTGGGTTTTTAATTGGTTAATTTTTTACTTTCGTTAAATTGATTGTTTTTTTTTTGGCAAAGTTTACTGTTTAGTTTTGTAATTTAAGGTGTTTGACCTTAATAAATGGCAAACAAATCATGCACAGCCTAAGGAAATATGGATTAAATACATGTTAGTTAAGTTACATAAAATTGTGATTTTGTTGAAAATGTTTCTAATTATACAGTAAAAGGTTCAAGTCGATAATTCCTTTGGTGCTAAAAATTTAATTTTGATTGTAGAAAGACAAAAGACAAATATAGTAAGACCTCGATAATCCGGTACGCTCGGGGATCCGGTGATGCCGGGTTATCGAGGTCTTCCTTTAAAATGGTTTAGACAGGGAATAAACTATAAATAAACGCACATGTACTGTATATGAACACGTAAATTACACTTTGAAACTAGGTAACATTAACTGCGTAGAGAGATTGCCGCTAACTAATACATTTTAAAAGCCTAAAACAAAATCATTTTGTACGTAAAATATTTATAATATAAGCTCTCTGAGCGCTGGATTGTAACAAATGTAAATAAAAAGGTTCCGTATACTATCGTGCGAGTGACACGCTGATGTTATAATTGCGATCATAGCCAGGCTTCAAGATGATGAAATATTTTTCCTATAATAACCTGATTAGTTTTTTATAAGACATTTCTAGCCTTTAAAATAATTTTGATCATATATGAAGCGTATGAGAATATATGATTTTGAGTAATTATGTGTTTTTATGTTGTTTCAATGTCTTTTTTGCCGAAACATTAATATAAACAGGAACAGCGTTCGGTAAGGGGGAGTATGGGCGTAGTAGGGAACAGCGGAGCAGACAAGTTGCGGCGTAGTGATGCGCGATTGTTTGATGCTCGAGATGTTTGAACAATCGAGACAATCGACTAAAACATCACGCATTCGTGTATCACTAGTGGGGTGTATTGCTATAAGAGAAGTAGACATAAGTCATAAGTGATTTTAAGTTTTACAGAATAATGACTTTGTATATAGAAACTCGATTTTTATAAATTTTTACCCTAAATGTCACTGATTTTTATTTCTGGGAACTAGTAGATACCCTGGAAAGCAGTTTTAAATCGAACAACTATTTACAAGAAATTCAATGTATCTTTTTCCAAAGACTTCAATTTGTTCAAATAATCTCCATTAAGTGGAATACGTTCAACAAAATACTGTCAGCAACGAAAGTGTTAAACGGTCCCTTTAACATTTTTAAAGGACAATGAGAGCACATTGTTTTGAATCGGTTAGATTTTTAGGAGAAATTTTTATTGAAATGTTTATTTTTGACAAGTTTATTGAGCAGTAGATTTTTACACACTGTTTTTAACGGATGCGGAGCCAACAGAAAGTGTAGACCGGGCTTAAATCACTCAATAATTACAAAAACTGCTATTTTAAATGAGTGCAAATTTTCAAGGTGATTGATGCCGAACTATTGAGTCTGCCGGATTATCGAGGTCTTACTGTACAATATTCGTTTTAATACAAAGACAAATTACCCAAAGTTTTTACTATTTATAATCTGCTTGAAAACCTGGCTATTAGACCTTTCAAAGATATTATGTCAACATCTTTGTTTGATCAATATGTAAGTTAAGTTTTGAACAAAATTCTTCCATTTCATTGCATATTATTGAACACTCCATCAAAACAATGATTGTTAATCATAATATAACAGTTTGCAGAGTACGTTAACAAGATTTATATCAAAGCCCACTAAAGAATACCGTTGCGAAGCGGCCAATAGGATGGGCGCGCAGCGTTGCCATATGTACTAGCCTCGAACAATCCTGGTATTTACCGCTTGATCGCACAGTTTAAAGAATTATAAATGAGTTGAGTCAGCCTCAGTCAGTTAGAAGCGTGGGAAGAACGTGACAACGTCGCACTACGGCGATTGGAGCGTTCAAGGTCTCGGTGAACACAAGCCTGTCCCTCAACGGTATTCTTTAGTGGGCTTTGATATAGGTAAAATCTAATAAGATTTAGAATTTTAGTGATGCACCTAAACTTAAGTAAAATATAAAAAACATAAATTTATACTTTGTACGTGCTATGTTCTAGGCATGGAACAGAACCAGTAGTTAACTTAACATACTCTGACAAAGGTTCAACAGCAGCAAGAATATCTATGTCTGTTGCAGACGAAGTCAACAGGGAACAAGTAACAACGGAAACTTCAGAAGGTAATTAGAATTTATTTACTACGTATAGATAATAAAAGCTTGTGTACTGATAGGGTTCAGCTTTTTATCCTGGGTTCAAACAACAAGTTACCACAATAAGGAACAGATCAATAACAATACATCAGTGGTTCAGTTATAACATGCTTATCTTATATTTATTCAAACAATTGTCTTAATTCGGTAACTACGCTTCTATTTAACATTGGCTAACAATAATATCTAATACAATACCAGGTATTGAGTTTACAAGACAGACTGGATGAACGAAATCGGCAGCTAAAGTGAGATATGTTTATGTTATCAACCCCAAAACTCTGAATTCAACATGACTTTAATAATAGACCAGAATACTTTCTTTTGCTCACCCAGTGTGCTATCTTCACTTGAAATCCTTCTTGGACGTTCCAACGGTCCAAAATTTGATCTGTGTAGAGATCCCTCTCTCGGATTCCCTCAGCCTTTCGTTCCACATAAAACTGGCCCAACTCTTTTCCGGCCTCACTCTTTAGCAGACTGGCCCCATCCGTATGTCAAGCTCCGAATATATCTCCTCCATAGCTTCCTTGTTGACATCTCCAAACCAAACTATAGCACGCGAGTTCCATGTTCCGCGTTAAACGACCTCTCACACAACCTTGTTACTATTTCTGCATCCATATTATACCCCCTGGTCTATCTTGCTGTTAAATACCTTTATATCAGATATACAAACCTTAATAATGAATATAACAAACTATCCAAAGTATGTCTTCTACTAATATCTATTCGTAACAGTAACTACTTACTCACTTTGAAATTAAAATGATTATTTTTAGTTTGGTTTTCACTCGTTAATAACCAGGAAATTTTGAAACCGGTAGTGTATGGGCGAATCCAGACTGCATCGAACAAAACAGCCTGAGTCAGTTTGAAACTGACTCAGGCTGTTTGACGCAAACCAAGGGGAATTAGCATGGTAGTAGAGGAAACACGTTCACACTGAAACGGTCAAACTTTTTGTTTGCCTCAGTCGTACCCAGTCACACCTGGTGTTGTTTAAAGAACCCCGGTTTGAAGCAAACATTTTACTATTGAAGGGATGTAAAAATCTTTCTTCTTCTATTCTAGCCTGTATTTAACAGTATTTTATATACATAATTATTATTTATTATTTGTTTTACAAGGCGAAACTAATGTTTAAAGTGAAATTTTAATCTTTCAATTGCCGTTTATTATTAGTTTGTTATTTATAGGAATATATACTGTTTCCATAAGTTTAATGTAATTATAATAAAGGTGTAGAATTAATTATAACATCAAAGCGAAGGTGGTAAACACCGTTAAATGTCTATTCATTGCAAATACATTCAATAAACATAAAATGTTGGTTCATCAGTCTAGGCCTAACCTAAAATTATTCTGTGTATGTTTAATTTATTTTACCTATCTGAACGTCAACATACATACAATAATTTTAGGTTAGGCCTAGACTTAACCCGGTAAATGGCAGACTGCACTTTGGGACGCTCTCTCGAGCGTAGAACGCAACAAGCTCGAACAATAGGGAGAATTTGCATTCCGTTATTTAATACACTTAAAATCATCCAATCGTAATAAAACCGGCACCGTTGGAAAGCTAATCAATTAAACTTTAATTTTTGTATTTAAAACTTTTTCGTAAAACGTATATTTACAAACGTAATCACCGTTTCAAAATTTTAGTACGCAAATCAGCTGTGATTCACGCGTCAATGAACCCCGTATACTGTCAAGACTTTGTCTCATTTTCAACGGTCTGCAACTCCTCACAGAAGTCATTTATGAAGACGATCATAACAGCATTGAATTCAGCAGATGATTCTCTTTAAAACGGTGTCTTCAAATCACATGTTACTTTGAAAACAGCTGTTCTACAGGATTTACAGTGAAAGCTTGTAATTGGTCATAGATTTGGCCAATATGCAAACCTGTTTAGAATCAATTCTTACAGTCTTATTCGATATATCCCTAAAATGTATAATATATGGTTTTAAAGAGAAAACTTCACAGTTTTTATCTATGTCCAATTCAATACATTTAGATTTCATAGGTTGGTACCAATGAACCTCTAAAATAAGCTTACAATGTAATTTTGTCAGCCGTGGCAGTTCGTCTTATACGTCATTTATAACATTTGTTTTGTGTTATTTTATGGTTATTACAGTTTATAAAATAGTGTTATATTGTGTTTTAGTTATAAATAAATAAGTGTAGATTGTGTTTGAGTAAAATTAGGCTTATAACAGTGTTCTAATAAAACGGTAAGTGAAGAAATATAAAGTTTTAGTTTAGACTGTCGATTTGATATTTTTGGTTTTTCATTACAAAATGTAAAGATATTTGAAACCAGGTAGAATGCTATTCGATTCTACATTTCATTCTCAAATTTGTGGTATAAAAAGAACATTGTTTGAAGTAAAAAATGTATAGGCCTAGTCACTTTGAAATTAGTCATGATTTGCAGGTTATGTAGTAAAAACTTTCAAAGTGTTATTTTGAACTAAACAATTGTGAAATTGAAATATATTTTTACATATTTCTATTTAGAACTAAATTATAAAACTTTTGTGTATTTTGAAAAAAAAAAATACAAAAATGTTTTACTATTTTTTATGTAGGCATAAAGTTGGTTTTTCCTTCCGTTTCTGAACATGTTTTGCTTTCTAAGGTAATAACTTTTACAATTTTAAAAGAAACTAATTTTTAGTGGCATATTTTAATTCTTTGAAGTTTTTTTTTTTTTAAAAAAAAGCTATAGAACACTTTCGGATTGTGGTTCATTTACAATTTTTTTTAGAATTTAAAAAAAATGCTTGCAAAACGCTAAAAACCGGCTTTTCATTTTTCGCTATAGCACTGCCATATGAAGGGTTAAAATTACTTTATAGGCCGTAATGTTAGAAAGCCTTAGTAAATATTACAATTTCATTTAAATAATTTACAAAATATGTTGGTAATTAAAAATGTAATACTAGGCTACTTGATAATTACATGTTTTACTAATAGACGAAACGTGTTTTACTAATTACTGAACCGAAACATTTTGTTTGCACAGTGTGGTTTCAGCCTATAAATGAAGTAAGTGGTAGATTTTAACAACCTATGAGCCTCAAAGTTTAAATTAATTATTATCACTTCCCGAGTCAAAGTGCATATGCTATTCCATAGCGCTTAGCATTTTTTAGGCTCAATAAAACCACAGTATTTGCACAAATATGAAATTTTTCAACAATGAATACTTTTTTACTACTACTATTATATTAACATAACTGATTCAACATTAACTTTTCTAAAAATAATTATTTATTTTTCTGAACCTATTTCTGAAATGTACAAACAACACTAAAAACTTGTAAATAAACTCAAATGTTTGACGGATTAGGCTGTATTGGCATGTGATCTGAATTTTCCGCATATTATTTATAACAGCTGTATTACTTAACCCTGGTGGCTAAAAGTGAAACTAGAAACCATACATTGAAATTCAAATTTAACGAAACCCGGCTTTATAATAAATACTATTACGGTTTTTAATTTTTTGAAGTAATATTATTTTAATGTATTTGAAAAATTTAATTGCAGTTCATTATAACAATTTAATGATAATGCTCCTGGTATTACAAATACCACAACTATTTGTAATAAAATAGATGCTTTTTGTGTTTCTACTAAAAACTTCTACTGTCATCGTTTCTGAAGGACTCTTTCTACAGATTTCAAGTAGATAATATTATATTGATGTACAATTATTATTATAGCTATGTCTAAAAGAAAAATCTGATAAGTTGCAGGTAGTTCGAGTGAGGTTCGAAACTATACTGTAGAACCACTACCAGGAGTATCTAGTGCAATTGTTTTGCCACAAAATAATGCTTCAGAGTCAGGTGGGGTACTTGTAATATTGGCTTTTACTTGTATATTGTTAAACAACATTGAACTGGAAAGTGTAGATAAATAATTTAAAACATTTAGCTTGAATCTTGCAATACTTTCTTTCCTACAACTAAAATTTATCTTTCCTATTTTTGTTTTTGCAATCTATATTTATGTCTGGAGACCATTTTCTGTATGGAAAAATAATCTCCATTGTAAAAATTTAAGATCTGCATCGTTCTAAAACCATATTTGAAATTAGTCTTCAAGATTTGTTTGAAAGAAATTAAAGTATTATTGCTGTCTTATAATTACCGAGAAGTGTAACATAGATTTTCAACTTACGTGTTCCTTTTTTCAGAGGTAATGTCTGAAGGAGATGAAGATTATGGTACGATGGATTCAGATGAAGATATGGAAATAACTGATGCTGCATCAAAGTAAGCTTTTTCTAGCTTATTGTTATTTAGTATTTTGAAATTGCTTTTATATTAGGAAATGATGCAAATTGAATAGTACTCTAATTAAATAGATTCCTTGTCCATTTTAATTAAGTACTGTACATCTTATAGGTTGTAAATGAATTATGGAAAAAAGTCTTGAATAGTGTATAGCTATTTTGCATTACTTTCCTAATTCATCAATTTACCAAAATAAAATGCTACTGTTGATGATCAACTTTACATTTTAGATATTAATTTGTCCAAAGAATATGTAATCCAATTTTTCATTTTTTTTTCTTTTCATTACTACTTATAAAAACAAGAAGTTTTAATAGCTGTAATTAGCTGAAATTAGAGGTGAAATAATGAGTTTAGTGAGAATTGGAAGACAACTAGTAATATTACTAAAATTTGTTTTTATTAATGCATTATTTTGTTTATTATGAATACAGTAAACCCCGGTTAACCAAACTAAAGGGGGAGAAGCCGTTTCAGATAACAATTTTTTCGGTTAAGCCATGAACATCTAACACTACAGTTTTGAAAGGTTTTGAAGGTCAAACCAATTAAAAAATCTCTTTAAAGGCTACACTTATGTTCTTTATTTATGTTAAAATTACATTTTTAGAATAACGGTACATCAATATGTAGTATACTGTATTTAATAGTTTGTAGCATATGAGTTACTCATTTAAAAAACTCAGTTATGTTTGATTCTTGCATCCCTCCAAACATGTGTGTCATGTTCTTAAGGCCTTCACACACCTAACATAGCTTTCGTCTGCAGACGCATGCTATGCCTGCAATACTCGCTATGTGCAATTCACACTGCCAGGCTGTGTAACTTAAAAAAAAAAACAACCCGTGGTTTGGAAGTCGACTTGGCGCTTGGACAGGAAGAAAGAAAGGCGAGCGTGATGCGTCGGTAGAAACATAGCGGCTATGTTTACAAAAAATCGCTTCCCAGGCATATGCTTGCGATACATAGCGGGTATAGCGTTAGCAGTATTGCTATAGTAGAAAATTTTTTTCAAAGCCGCTAATTAATTTCGAATAGATGTTTAAGTTGTAGAATAGGGTTCTAATTTTGATTTAAAAAACAAAAATTAATATTGTACATACAATAGGGCTAGTATTTTTGGATTTCCGATTTTCGGAGGCGTTTCGGATAAACCCGGTTTTGGTTGACCTGAGTTCGGTTAACCGGGGTTTTGCTGTAGTATGCACGTTTAAATATGCATTGAATAAGATATAATTTATTTTTCTATTTTGTTGCAGTAATGAGAATGCTGAACACGTGTTGGCAAAAATGATACAGAAAGCTAGAACTTCCAAGTCTAATAGTTCTGACGATGATGATGATTATGTTAAAGTTAGGCGACCACCAGTAAAAATGAAGTTTACAGGACATAGAAATGCAAGGTATTGTGTTTAGCATTGGTTTAGGTTTGTTTTGATTTCATATGTTTTTGTATCTCAGGTCTGAGGTATAAGAAGAGAATACATGTTCATGTTTTGTAAGAGGAGAAACTCAGTTAATATGTGATTATAGATTTTGCGATAGATTTGGAGTTATTTTGTTGCAGTATTTTTATATCAGCATTTTCTGATATGCTTTTAAAGCCCTTTATGTCCCAGGGATAGAGTCAATTTTTGCACAGCTTGTGTTAGGTTTTCGTATGAGTCATCACGTTTTTACAAAAATTATTTACTTTCAGAACATGAAATTATTATTTTATTTTGTGGCTTATTTTTAAGTATCAAGAGGGTATTAAGTTTTTAAGTATCAAAAATATCTAAAATGTCAACTGCATTCTGTGCGGTAGGTATAAAATGGTGGTAAACTGACTCCCCTGTTAACTAGTTGTTCATCTTATTATGGTTCGTCGTTATTAGGCTTTTCTATTCCAATCAAGTCTGTAGTTGTCAATACTGTGTCATGAGACATAAATTATTCTTTAACATCGGTAGAATTTAACTTTCTAAATCTATCAATTTTACATACAACACCGTCAGTGTTACTATTACCTATGATAACACCATCTTGTTGTGAATTGCTTCAGCAATAATATAATTCTTCCAAATTCCAAAACACTTTCAAAACTTTTCTCGACTCTAAAAAATGAAAAATTTGTGCAAAATTGTATTTTAAATAATATTTCTTGCAATTTGATATTGCGCTTTAATCTATTAGCTGAATTATCTTAGTACTTGGAGGTATGAAAATGATCTTGACATTGGAATTCAGCGAACTAAGGGTTATTTAATTTTTGTTTTAAAGCAAATAAATGAGGCGAGAAAGATTAAACTACATAATATAACGTAACACCGGCTTTCTCTCAGTTGTTAAAAAAAGAAATAGTATAGTAAAAAGTAAATTTTTAAAACGTAAAATATTTGAACTAAGTACCGTTAATTTAAAAGCAAATGCAGTGTTTTTCTTCTTTTGGTAATTATTTTAAATAATCATAATAGCTACTATTTAAATACTCCAAAGGATTGGCTCAAACACTAAGTGAAAAATAATTAATGAGGTTAGTTTTAGTTTTAGATGATAAAAGTTGTAATAAAAGCTAATTTTGTATAATTTAGTTACTTATATGTTGAAACGTTTATTTATGCTGGATACAAGTTTATTATAGTTGTTTTATTGTGTTGACTGATAAAAGTAGTACCTATAGCCTACAAGTTGCAAATATAATACAGGTATGTTTGCAGTCATCTTGAAACTAACCGAAAAAGTTGTTCAAACTAAAGTTACAGATTTAATAATTTAAATTATAAAACTAATAACTAATCACATTTTTTAATTGAATTTATTTTTGCTTAATGTGATGCTTGATTTTTTGTAATAATATTGTGCAATTGGTATAACACTTTGCTGATATGTTATATTTGATCATATAATGATGATGGTTACAACCTATAACAAAATTACACCTTTTAAGTTTGTTTTTAAATTCAGCAAATCAAATCGCATAGGTCTCTAGGTCAAGTGAGAGTTAGTTCATTTTAGTACCAAAACACAGGTACAAAAACTACGATTTCTTATAAAAGAAAAAACAAAATAAGATATTATCCTGTTGTGCTTTTTGGAAAAACATCCATAATTTATAAATACAAATAAATATATATTTTACAATGAAAAAATATTAAGTTGTGTTCTAGTTGGAGCTAAAATATGTAAATACTATATGGCTTGGTGTTTACCATAATAATATTAAATCATCAGCTCATGTAAAAAAAAATGCAGGACTTATGATTATAAGATTATTCTGTCTATTATATGGATATACAAAATTTGATATAATTATTAGAATTCTTGATGAGCTTTTTATATTTTTTTTTATTTCAAAGATTAAATGTATAGAATTTATGTTTTGACCCCTCTCCATAATTTAATAGCAAGTTTTTGTTTAGATAGGTTATTTTTCCACAGTTGGGCTTTTACCTTTAAAACTAAACATGCTGGATAAAAACGATAAACAAATTATTAATCCTTGCTTTTAGAATACAAGGATGTATATAAATTTGGTTCAAGTTTTTGTTGTTTGTTTGTATGAGTTTTTTGGTTTCATTTTGTTTGTTGCTTGAATTAATTAATTTCATCAGGGCTTCCAGACATACATTTGATTAAATTGAACTAAATTAAATACTCTATATAGTTATAATAAATTATAATTCTTTTTTATTATTTGTTTTTAGTAGTTCATATTTAAAATGTTAATAAATTCAAGAGTAGCAAATCAACCAAAACAATAAAATGATAAATATAATAATTGCTGTGTGAAACAATAAATATGGTTTAAGTTGTTTAATATGAAAATCTTTATATAAAGGCATATGCATATATTTATGTAGCAACACACTTGATAAATGATTTCTATAATTTACTTCTTCATGTAATTCAAATGTATTAGACACTGGGGAATCTGAGATAAACCATCATATTAACTGACATTTAATCACTTTAACTATTTAAACAACTTATTTATAATTATATTTGTCATATTACTAACATTGTCTAGGAACCTAACCTATTTTGGGTTGTGCAAAGATTTTTCATTGATTATTTATAGCATCTAAATAAGGATTGGAAATAACTGTCTAATTTGTTTGTTTTGCAGCAAATAACAAATTAATATATTACACACAAAAATAACATCAATTGATTAATTAATTTTTTTCAATCAAGAATAATCTAAAGTTTTATAAAAATTTATGAAGCTTGCTATTATAGTTCTTTACTTTGTTAAAAGGCTTTTGCAATTCTACAATATTTTAAATGTTAATAAAACTGGCTTTAAATGTTGTTTTCTGCTTAATGTATATATGTAATTTAAATTGATACAAATAAACACTCAGTTTATTAAAAGTTTTTGGCTATACAACTTTTGCCACATATATGATTGTTTGAAAAATAATTGCGCATTTATGATTTCTTGTAGGTTAGAACAAAACTGTAAGTAAGAATAAATGGATGATTAAATTGGAAATTCAGATTTTTTGTGGTTTTATATATGAAAGGGAAAAGTAATCTGTTTTAGGATTACTCATTTGATCAGGCTTTTTTTAAATGCGTATCACACTGAAATTTGGCGCAGTTAAAGCTTGCTTATCTGAATATCAATCAGAATTCACAGAACTCAAAAAATATTTACTTTGAATTTTGAGGGACCAAAATCTATTATATTGGAATTAACATAACTGCAACATATATGATGAAACACGCAATATTGATCGACTCTAGTTTGTTTCTAAAAATGGTCGGATGGCAATTTGTTGAAATGAAATTTTTCAAACCTAATTCTACTCTAGTGGGTTAGATATTTTGTATATATTTTTTTAATACTCTTGTCCCTCTCCCCTACAAGGTTCAAAATACTTGTTCATTTTTGATTCTTAGACTAGGAGTGCGGGCAAATTAAATTCTATAACTACGACAAATCCATGTCAATATCTTTAAAAATGATTAAAAGATAACAGAAAATGACACAGAGACAGACATACAGCAGATTCGCATCAATGAGGTCTCTTTTGGTTTCATAAAAAAGAAAGTTTGGAAATGTAATTAAAAATATGTCAGTGTTAATTTTTTTCTATATCTCATTTTTGTTTCCCTCTTATCAAACTTTTACTTTGAACTGGTGGTATTTTTATTGAATATTTCCTTTTCTTTTTAGTTATTTAACTAGGTTTCCCAAAGAAAGAGATAGTTCGGATGTTTAGGGTGCGAAAAGAAAGAATGAATGTAATACAAACTATTTTGTTTTAGAATTCATATTATTTGACCTAGGCCCTAAAACAAGGATTTGCACTTTGCTAAATATATAATATTATATATCTATGTCTACTAAATTATATTTAAAGAGATCTGGAGGTATAGATTCATATTCATTACATCACTCAATCAGCAAAACTGGTACCTGTACCAGTAGTGGTTGCCCATATCAAACAGTGTTATATATATTCCATGTTGCATAGTGGATGGGAAAAATTAAACTATATTTAATTTCATTGCATCCGGCTGGTGCCATCAATGGCTCCCCTTTAATGTTTTTGAAATGAAGTTATGAATATAAATATGTAAAATAATGCATTAATTTTTTATCTAGAGATCTGATAATTTAGTTTGTTAAAGTTCTAATAGAAAAGAAGTCATGTATGACTGGGAGCCCTAAATATTGATGTGATTACATATACATTTAACTTACTGTGCATGTGTGTGCCGCATGACCCTACCCTAGATACTTTTGCAGGACTATGATCAAAGAAGCTACTTTTTGGGGCAACGATTATGTGCTGTCTGGATCGGATTGTGGACACGTTTTCATCTGGGATCGTTATTCTGCCAAACTGGTGATGCTGCTCGAAGCGGATCATCATGTCGTCAACTGTATACAGCCACATCCGTATTTACCAATGTTAGCTACTTCTGGGATTGATTACGATGTCAAGTTGTGGGCACCCATCCAGGACGAACCCTGTTTTGACACAGAGATGGCTGAGGAGGTAAGAGAAAGCTTTCTTGAGAAACTAAATAAATATATATTGACGATTTAGTTTATATAATTTAAGTATACTGTCAAGCTACTTCCATAAAGTAATACCAGGTTTAATTTTATTGTAGTTATCTTCAATATTAAAAGAATTAATGTTTATTATTTTATAAATGTTAATACATTTTTTTGAGTAACAATTGTAACGATTTTTGAGTAACACAAAATGAATAAAACAAATTGTGTTTTAATTTATAATTCTCATTAAAAAAAATGTTTTAAATTTGTTAAGAGAAATCATAAAAGAAATATATATACTTTGTGCATGAAGTGGAAGTGAATTTAGAGTGATATGTTTGACTTGAGATATTTTATATTCATTTTACCATTTTGTATAGCAAGCATTCGTCTGTAAAACAGTATCGAACATTCTAACCTTACTTTGATGACTTACGACGGCACATCCGAGATGTTTATTCCTTCAACTCTTCCTTTAGAATATTTTTAGAAGCACTTCTTCGCTGCTGGGTGTAAGTTTCTCCATAATAAAGTTTGTTTCTGATTTGTGCCTATCATGTGTGTTCAGATACAAAACACTTTTGTTCCAGTTGAAGTGATTCTTTAATCAGATAATCGATGTGGCACTTTTTAAGCACAATGTTTTTACGCATTTTGTGTTTGAGTTGTAAAATTTATAAAGGATAGCATTTTTTTTTTGTATCTGCAGATAGATTACGGTTCTGTAAGCATGTAAATTTTGAAAAGATTGACCAGGCAATGGATCTTCTTGTTTGTTTCAATTTTGTCTGTTAAACTAAAAACCCCCCACCCAACAAAATGAAATGACTTACATTTAAGTTTTGAAAATCTAATTATTAAATTTGGATTCTGCGAACAAATTTAATTTAAAAAAAAGAAGCTACTTAAATTTTTATTGTAGAATGGAAACTTCGCTATACTCAGCCCGATAGGACTACATTAATTTATACAGTTCTTTAATTTTCTCCACTTTTACCTTAAGTTATTAAAGAATTAGCTATAAAAAATCTGTTTTTATTTTGTGAATGAATTATTACAAACCTGATATGAAAGCGTGATATTGTTACACAGCGGATTCTCTGACACAAATAAAATTGGTCCTTTTAGAGGTATGCATGCTTATTACCTCATTTTTACATTGATTTAAAAAAATCACAAATTTTACCCAGTGAGTAAATACATTAACAGAGCTGAGTGCAGAAACTTGAAATTAGGACTCTCTTAACAATACTACATGCAACCACCTTCCCTCTTAAAATACTTCTTGACATTGTTTCCCAGATTATGAATTTAAAAAAGAATTGTGTATTCATGGAATGTGTCTAATTGGAATATGTAAAAGGGCACATTTTTTTATTAACCTCGTTAATTTTGATGCCATGTTACTTTTTGTATTGTATTTAATTATCTATTGATTAACAAAATTGATTTAATTTACAATTAATAAAACATCAACATTCAAACTTTTAAAATTTCACACTACTTAAGTCTTACAATAGGAAGATTTTAAGAATTAAAATACGGAAAATACATGAAATAATATACAAACAGATTTTTATTCAGATATTATTTCATTGATTCATACATCATCAAAATAGAGTGTTTATAAATTGAAAATATGCCTGATATAAATATATTAGGAAAACTATTTAAAATTAATAATAAGAAGTTATTCATTGTTTTTAATTGAACCATTAATACAGTAATTAATATTTTTTATTCTGTTTTTTTAGACACCCATTTTGATGTGTAAGAGCTGAAAATAATAATGTATTTTCTTGTTATAAAGGTTACCTGACTTTGATTATATTAATTATACCACTGGGAATACATCTTGCACCCAATTAATTTTGATTCCAATGTAAATATTTGAAAATACAAAGAAATTATTAATCTGGATCAGATTGTTCTGCTTCTTTTAAGATATAGTGTTTGCAGTTATTATATTTGTAGCATGGAGAAAGTGATTATTTGTATTATTAATTAGTATTTTTGATTTGTGATTATGAACCTAATAATTACAAATTTGTATAAATTAATGAGCCAATAAAAACTTTTTCAAAACACTTTTACAAACGTAAAACCATTACTTTTTTACAAATAATTCCACCTTAACTTTTAAGCTACGGTATACTTATACGATCAGAGCCGAGCGGAGCCGAATTTTTCCGGAGGTATTCTTTCTATGTATTTATATGGGAGTGCCTAAATATATAACAGCAGAGCCGACCCGCGCAGAGCCGAATTTTTTCCATGTTCTGGGAGCATACCGGAACGGGTCGGCTCAGCTCCGCTCTGCGCGGATCTGATAGACATAGCCACAGGTCCCAACCAGAAATAACGTTCGGTCTCTTTCGTCAACAATCGGGAAAATTATTGATGAAAAAATATGATGAAATTCTCCAAATGTCTGGAAAAATCAAGTAAATATTCATATAACATAACTGTAAATTTATATCAAAGGCAGTGACATTTAAAAAAATTGTCAATCTTTTAAATAACATAATTTTTTTACTACATTACAGTTTTAAACTCAAATACAAAATAGCCTAGGCTACTACTTATGAAACCCAAATTTACAAAGTATCCCCTTAACTTTCTAAATGTAGTGCAAAAGCTAACCAGCCTACCCTAACTTATCTGCCTATCAGTATGTATTCTTAAAAAAAAGACATTTTAAGAAACTGCTTTGTGGAAAAGGTATCTTTATTTATAGTAAATTACTTAAATTTAAAAACAATCATACAAAAAATAACAGTGATACAGTAAAATAATATGAATCAGACTTTGTGTATATGTTATAGTTTTAATAAATTAGATATAACAAAGCATCAAACGCAGTAATATACTTTTATATGCAGATTACTTGAAGCTATTAAAAATATAACAAAGGACTCGGTTGTTACAAGCTACAAAACAATATTGACTCTTTGATGTTGGAGTAGAACCTAAAACTTCATATTTCTAAGTCTTTAAAAAATAATGTCATCCGCAAGAAACAGTGATAATTTTAATCCTGGTTTTTATAATTAAATTGGTATTGCTTAATTGACATAGGTAATACTGGACTAATCACAACAGACGCATGTTTCGTTTTATTATTTGTTTTTAATTACTTTGAGTGATACTTCTGTTATATGACGTGTAGATGAAACTGACAAAAACAACTACAACTTGTTTATTATGATGCTTTTCGAAATTATTAGCCTATACACAATTTAAGTTTAACAATATTTTTTTCTATTTACCTGTTGCTTTTGATTGATAGGATGTGTCCCTATTTTTCTTACTTTTCTTTCCTCATCTAACACAATCATCAAAAATTCTTTGTCGGTGTCCGAGCTAGACGAAGCGTTTCCTTCCATGATGATTTTGCAATTCACGGTAGTTGTGTCAGTAAGAGGAAATTCAGACTAACTGATGGTGAGGTGGAATGCATCCTTATGTCGGAACAGTGCGGTTCTGATAGATTTAGCCACTACAACGGAATTTCGTGATGGACCGGGTCGGCTCTGATCGTATAAGTATAGCCGTAGCTTTAATGAAACAATTAACGTTAAAAAAGTACAGTTATAATGGTTACAGGTCCTACATATCTCCTACTAGAGTCAAAAAGTTCCCGGAATTGGTTTAATTTATTTATTGAACAAATTTAAAAACTTACAAATTTATTTTCCCTTAAAATATTCTCCTTCTGCAACAAAACTCTTGCCCTGTTTATACAACTCTTTAAAACGCTTTTGGATCTCATTTTGAGAAACTTCTTTCATCGCATTTTGCTTGATAGCCTCTGCATATCGTTCTTCCTTGAACGATGTTTTCAACCGCTCGAAAAGGATCGTCGTGCAAGTAGGCTGGATGTTCTAGCGTGGTAACACTGTTCTTGGCTAGATAATTACGTACTAACAGGACCGATGTGCAGTGGCGTTGTCATGAAGCAAAATACAATTGTTTTCCGCCCATTTTTCAGGGCGTTTCCTCCTGATGGCATCTTTTAAGCGCTTAAGAATTTCAACGTAAAGTTCTTTGTTCACTTTTTGTCCCTGTGGAATGAACTCGTAGTGAATTATGCTTTTGTAATAAAAAAAAACCCACCTACAGCATCACTTTTCCCTTGCTTTTGTCTAAGGTAAATTTTCCCTTTCTTGGAGATGTTTTCGTTTTCCATTCAGAGGACTGATGTTTTGTTTGAGGGTCGTAGAGAAAACACCTGCAGTACACTTCACAGTACAATTGTACTATAGTTCAATATGTAACTCATTTTCTCATTTATTTTATCAAAGATATAAAGTTTTTTGGTAAATCGTACAGTTTGGGTATTTTATTCTATCTTTTTTTAAATTTTTGGATAATTCGAATTTTTTAATGGTTTCTTGAGGTTAAAATAATCCAAGTTCCACTGTATTTGCAGGGTTTACATCGGTTCCCATACATGTCTCTGAAAGCTGTTGAGCCATTTCCCTTACAACTGCCACGATACTCTTATGCAACTTGCCAGTAGTTGTGTAAATTCCAATTTTTTTACCCCTTGACAGAATGTCACAAGATTTCTGAAGGTGGATTGAATCAATCGAAGTGATCCCTTCTTTGTATGGCTAGAACCCTCCTGTCCTGCAGATACCACTGATATGATAAAGCATGATAACATTTTCAAAAATCGTACTTAATTAAATTCATCGAGTCATTCTCAATGAAATAAGGACTCATAATACCATTTTCAGAAACCATACATCAGAGAGTAACACGTACGCTGTGGAGGGGTTTCTAAATAATGATATCCGGTTGATTGAAACCATGAAAGTGAGTGTCAGAAATCTACAAGTTAGTTACAAATCATACATCATTGTCAAAACCATAGAACATTGTGTTATTCTTTCATTGTTATCTGCGTTTTTCACACTTTTATCAATCTGTATCTTATAATTAACTTACCAATAACTTTAAACATACACCTCACTGATGTCCAACCAATGTTTATTTTCAATTAAGTTGATCGAAGACTGATTTGTGGTGACTGCAATACTTGATTTTAACTATCAATAGCTTTAAACATACACCTCACTGATGTCCAGCCAATGTTCATTTTCAATGAAGTTGATTGAAGACTTAATTGTGGTGACTGCAATCCTTGATTTTCATTATTTGTTACTGTAATTGGATCGCTAGTACAACTTTTACGTTGTGTAAGTACGCTTCAGTACTACAAAATTTCTCATGGCTGAGAGCATTACCTTGTAGTTATAGGTTGTTGAAAACACTCCTGAAATTCATCTGCATTATGTTTTCTTTTCACAGTTAATTCTGTATGAGTAGAAATAGTGTTCAACAATAAATATTTCTCCAATGTTGTTAATGCCATTTTAACCTCTACAATGCTTGATTAAAAATCAATAAACAATACTACTGCTAAGACAAAAATAGGCAAAGTGATCAGCTGGCATAGGCACATCTATACATGTAATCATAAATTTCAGCATTGTTTGTTGTGGGCCATACTATATTAGGTTTTTTGAATGTAGTTAAGGTTTTTGGGTTTGATACAATTAATTTAGTGTGTCCTCTGTCATAGCTCAACGGCTATGGTACTTGCCTCATAAGCAAGACGTCCCGGGTTCAAATCCCGCGGGGTACCATAAAATATTAAAAACCCAAAAAAACATGCTCGTTAGCCGAAAAGTCCCAAAGTGGCATGAAAACAGAAAAAAAAAAAAAAAAAAAAAAAATTAATTTAGTGTAAGTGTTGCAGTTTACTTATTATGAAAAGGAAAAGTGTATATATTTCTTTTATGCTATTAATAAGTAGACATTATCTTCGAACTGTTATTGTAATATTATTTATTGATAGTGTAGTGAACGATTATGAAATTTCACAACACTCAGATTATTTGTATTTCTTATTAGTCTAAGCTAAATTTATAAATTAACATGTAATTCAGCCTTAGGTATATAGTTATTAGACTATAATGTTATTACTATTCTTTTCTCCTTTCTTCCTCTACATTTGTCTATCAAGTTTGTTTCTCTATTTCCTTAAGTCCAGAAATATTTTTCCTTAATTTTATCATTTATACCATTGAAGGCATATTAAAACTTTTTCAGTATATATAAATATAATATACTAATCGCAAGTATGCTTCACCTAAAGATAAGCATAAGTAAATAAAATGAATGTCGGGTAAATATTGAGCCTCACCCTTACTACTTCAGATCTGAACTACCTGACCCTCTCCCTATAGTGAGATTAGTCCAAATCTACTAATGTGTACTCTTTTAGGCCAAAGACATGTTCATGTGTATTAAAAAGCAGAAAACTCATATATTCACCAATTTTTCACTCATAAATCGCGTACAAACACGAAAATAAAAAGTCCTTCATTGTGTATTCGAACCAGCGAGTACATAATAGAATAGAGAAGACAAGTGAATATATCTCATGCATTAAAAGTGAGGCCAAATCCGCCATATTGGTCCGACATACAGCCTGAAATCTACGACCATCGAGCTCGGTTCACGGTAAAACTCCGCGACAAATACACCGTCATTATCAACAGTAAGAGTTGAAGAATATTGTTGAAATTTTGCATGCTTATAGTATATAGTCTGAGGATAACGATAGTAATAATTAAAAAATAATAATAATTTTATTAATTCTAGTAAAAAATCGTTATTACATACTAGAAGTTCTGTTTTTGAAAAACTGACATGAAAAAGTTGTTCTGTGGGAAAATTTTTGATTTTTTGGTCAGAGAAATTTTGTCAGCGGGAAAGTTGTAGATAAATAACCAAATTTCGTTAGTTATTTTACCATTTTTTTTTTATCGTGTTCGGTTTTCTCAGAAATCCAGGTATAAGAATGCGACAAAACTGCTTCTTAACGTTCACTATCGCCGCAGACCACTGCACTGCCTGGCTACCTGTTGTTGCTATGTAGGCCTACATAATAGATTACACTAATATGTTGTTAAATATTTATAAATCAAAGAATCTTTTTAGCTGGGATTAGTAATAATATTGCATTGATTTAAATAATAGTTAATTAAATTACATTGAAGAAAAAACTGTTTTAGTTAGCCTACTTATTTCTATGTCTACAACATCCTCGAAGTTTCACTATAGATTATGGGTATTAAATAACTTAGTCCAAATACTTTTAAGACATTATTCAATATTTATTGACCCAAAAAAATTTCAGTTTTATTTAGAGGTGATTTTTTATTAAAGTGGGAGATTAACTAATAAATATTATTATTATTATCTAGAGAGAAAACTATTCAATCGATTTCGAACAAATTTGCACCAAACACGTCAATTAGGCCTGTATAGATGCACGAAAAAAGGTTTTGAAATTTTTTGAAAAACAACCCCGTTTATGGTCAAAAACCCCAAAAAATCAGTTATTATTATTATTATTAGCTAAACGAGAATTTTTAGAAAGATGCGTTTTTTTGCATATGGTAGGGTACATTAAAGGCTACAAATAAGCCAAATTTTATCAAAATCGTTAGAGCCGTTTTTTTATAAAAAAATAATAACTGATTTTTTGGGGGTTTTCTGCCAAAAAGGGGGTTGTTATTCAAAAATTTTCAAAACTGTTTTTCGTGCAGCTATACAGGCCTACTTGACATGTCTGGTGCAAATTTGTTTGTAATCGATTGACTAGTTTTCGATCTAGCTTTGTATACATACAGACAGACATTTTGTAAAAACCACTTTTTTGGACTCAGGGGGTCCCAAAACGAATATTTCCACAAAAATCTCAACATCGATTTTTTTTGCCATCACTATACTTTCTCTACACTATATATAGCACAATTTACCCTTTCGTGTAGGTTGAAATCTTAGGTTTACAACAAACAGCATCTACCCTCACTGCGACTAACGGTAATGAACTAACTGAAATAATGCGTGTTACGCTCGGACTAGGGTATCGCCGCCATCTTGGTCCGACACATCCGGCAGGAAAGCCGGCCTCACTTTGCGCTCCGAGTAGCTTCTCTATAATATTATGTGCTCGCTGATTCGAACCCTTTAGAAGTTAAAATTTCAGATCTGTTCATGTCATAGATTTGGCAGAGCATCGCACACAGACAAACACTTTCTTTATTTGATGGTATTTAACCTAAATTTCAGGTCTTTAGTTTTGTGCAAAGTATACAAATTATTATTTTATTGTGTTGGTGTAGTTATGCAATTTGTCCTCTTGAATAGAAGTACAAGAAATACACGTGGTTTTTCTCTCTTGTATACACACCAATTAATAATAATATGTGCCACATTTTAGCTCTCTCGTCAAGGAAAGTTAGTTGAATTTATTTATAGGAGTGATACCCCATTTTTACCCCTTGAACACAATTAATTGTGAGTTAGTTAATTTTTGCATGAATTTCTTAAAAAAATAAATACAAACAATTTCATTTCTCTAGCTTCAAGAGAAGTATAGAAATTCATATTTATTATTATAGGACTAGTTACCCCATTTTCATCCCAAGACGCAAGTAAACAAAATTAAATTGCTTATTTTTTCTTTTAACTGTTGGGTATTGTGATTGATATCACACCCTGGCAACAGTGGATGGTTTTTAAAATTTAATTCAAGTTGGAATGGGCAAAAGGAAAATGAAAATTAACTGAAAGTGCTTATTACGCAGAAACCAAGGTTCAAAGGACCATGTTGCTGATAACACTAGTTGAAATAATTAGAATTTATAATGAAACATTTATAATTAGGTTGTTTGTCATGTTTATGTAATTGGGTGTTACAATATCTTGAATTACGGCGTACAGCTTCTGGTAGTTTCCAACTTTAAAGTAAAAAATAAGACACAAACACATAAAACTTTTTAGTTCACACTTATTACCAAACATAACAAATAATTAAACACAATTAAGGTTTCTGTGGTACAGATGCGTTATGAAAAACTGACGATAGAATCCGCATGGTTTTTTGCGGTATTGAATAAAAGAACGAATTTGTGATGATTCATAAGGAAAATGTTCTTATTGAAAGAATTAGGGCTGTAAGCACTTGCGAGACTGTAATTGACAGTCAAATGAATAAAAATAACTGAAAACTCTTTACACGGAGCTGGTTTATACGGTTAACCTGTAGGCGGTTGAAGCTAACTAAACAACTGAACAAAAACAAAGGATGCGATAGCCCGAGAGAGGGGTTTTTTAATAATTCCGTTTGAAATGGTCCCATCAAAGTAAATATTGGATACCACTGAAGAAGCGGGAATTCAAATACGTAGAGATACTGAAAAATCTTACTTTATAAGAAACAAATGTATCAAATGTTACCTCTCTAGGTTCATGAGACATTTCGTTTTCTGTCCCTATTTTGTATTTTTTAACAGAACAATTCATATATTTCGTCAGATGAGTGGTAACAGGTTGATAGTGTGTATTTTATTGTATGTATTAAAAGAATTAATAGTTATTGTGAAGGAGTAGTTCTCCCATTTTACTCTTTAGACACAAGTAATTAAAATGCAAGTGAATTTTGTTTCTTAAGAATAATAAATGCTAAATTTCGCATCTCTAGCTTTATTGGAAGTTAGTCGAATTTATATTTATTGTATTGGGGTAGCTACCCATTTTCATCCTTTAGGAGCAAGCCACAAGCCAACAATATTTTAGAGGTTTAAAAAATAAATGATAGAAATTTCAGCTCTCTACCTTCAAAGGAATTTTATAAGAATTTATGTTGTTATCCCTTAAACGCAAGTAATCAAAATGTGTTTTACTTTTTCTACGTATCATTTAAAAAACAAATTTGAAAAATTTCAGGTATCTAGTCTGATACCACTTAATTCACCTTCTTGAAGTGGGCAAATTAAATGTTTATTGGTTAAGGTAGTTACCTAGTTTTGACTCCTACACAAACTGCTAAGTTCTTAGTTACCATTATTATTTTCATAAATGACTAAGAACAAAACAAAATAAACTATTGAATTATGTAATTACTATTTGTTTGTGTCCTTTCTACAGCGCTGCAAAATTATATAGTAAAAATCCTTTAGGAGATTAGTACATGAGCATTGCAAGCTTTTGAATTTCTGTTACTCTCCGACATTGACATAAATACGAATTAAGTTTTCTTCAAAAAGTATGCTTCAAAATTGACAGAATTTGCATTTTTGCACAAAAAATCTCTAATTTTCGGGATAAGGGATCTAATACAAAATGTCTGAATTCAATAGCTCTAATGGTTAAAAAGTAATTAATTTCCTCACTATTGAGTATCGACGAAGATATTATTAACAATAATTGATAATACATGAATAACAAATCGCCTTTTCAAAATGTTTAGACCACTTAAACATTTCTTTTAAAATTGGCGACGCTTAACAGCGTCTACTTACGCCGGAGTTTTCTTTTTAAAATTTTATTTTTAGAATCATATTAGAATTTAGTTTGCTTTTTCAAAATAAACTTTTATGATAATTCATGAAAATTGCGAACGTAATGTTTTAATTTAATTTTAAGGATAGTTTGGTAATTTTTACAGACAACATAATATATCATATTTAAATCATTTTACATTCATTATTGTTCATAGTAAAATATTACTGTTGAAAAATTAAATATTAAATTTCATTAATTAGTTAAAAGTTTCCTCTTGTGTTACAGTTAATGAAACGGAATGAAGTAATGCTAGAAGAAACTAAAGACACCATTACTGTACCCGCATCTTTTATGATCCGAATGCTAGCTTGTCTTAACCAGATCCGCAGAGGTGGTAGTAAGTATCTCTCTCTGTGTATGTAATTATAATATTAATCATTTATTTTTACAGGATATCTACTAGTCCCCAAAAGTCACTGTTTTTTCCTCCCTAAAATTGAATTTCCTACGCTCCACAGTTGGTACTGTATCGTACGAATCATCCATGTAAAACGTGTGGCAACTCTGACTTAAAGTTCAAATCTATTTAAAGATTCATTTCAATTCATCTTGTTCACTTGATACATTCATTTGATCGATACACATAATAATATATATTACAGGTTCTGCAATCGTAATAATCCAGTTCTTAAACTGTTTCTAGAAAACAAGCTTTTCTTGTACTGGAGAGGTAAAAACGACTCTTTTGAAACACGGATCCGGATTATTTGTCCAGTTTCTCGAACTGTTCTAGTTCATATTTGTTTAATGGCGTGTTTTCTGTGTTATAAAACAAATAATTTCTAATAAGTATCTAGCCAGTTTGATTCAAGATTTTTATATCCGTACATTTCCATAAAATGCACTATATATTTTGATTTGTTTGAAAATAAGGTCACCAAACTTTTATTTGAGGTCTCCTAAAAGTCCCCAAAAAGTCAAGAAGTTCAATGTTTATGACCTTGTTTTATTTGTTGACTTCTGACCTTGAATTTGTAATATTATTTCTAAAAAAGAATGACTACTATTCTTTATAGCTATATATTTACAGTTATCTTTAGTAAAGTTTTAGCATTATTATAGATAGAATGCTAAGCTAAGTTTATAATTTAAGTATTGTGTGTGTTGTGAATTTCAGTTTAAGTTCAGATCATCTACTAAAGAAAATAAATTTAGTTAAGGAAGTAAAAGGTGGGCCTGAGCTCATAAAATAATCCTGCAGTGGGAAACATGTAGTGAATTTCATCATATAATTCTCATTTAGGGTCATTCCGTGTCAAATCAACACACATTTTTTCCTGTACCATTTCAGATGTTGTTTAAATTTGATACACAAGTGCCCCTCATTGACTAGACCTCCGTTTTAACTAGACCGTTCGGCATTTCGTCTGTGTGTCAGTCTCACGATTACGGCCAAACGCCTTGACCGATTTTGATGATTTTTTGCATGAATGATCCTTATTCCTAGGCCGAGCCATGTATATATAAGGTTTTTCCATTTTTCATTTTTAACCCCTTAAATAAAATAAAAATGGCGGCCGCACCGTTTCTCTCAGTGTAAGCTTTTTTCCAAAGCCAGTTTGTGGCTTAACCGTAAGTCGAATTTAAAAACTAATGACATATTGCTAGTAGCAAATTTGATTTTCAACGAAATTGTTTCCTGGTTTTTTTCCGTATCTCTAATGGTAAGTTCACAAAATGGCCGTAAACTTCAAATTTGTTAAAAATCGTCCATAGATTTTTTGTAGATAAAGGTTCAAAGAATTCATATATGCCAGTAAAAAAATGATTGAAGTAAAATTTACAAAGTTATTATTACATCAAGAAATATTTATTAGTTATTAGCATGTTCAGTAACGAAAGGAAAAAGTTCAACTTTAGGCCTATATAAAAAGTAGTAAAAATTATTGTAATTTTTTTCATAAATGTAAAAACGTTTCGTAATTTAGTTCTAAATAGTAGAAATATATAAAAATACACCAAACCCTTTCTTGGTGATCACCTATGGCCCTAGAGGAAGTTACTTACCAAATTTCATTACAATCCATTCGGTAGTTTTGAAGAAATCGTTTTTTAACAACTTTGATCCCCCCAAACTCCCCTATAATTTCGAATTTTTTCAAACCCGTTCTTAGTGAGCACCTATGGCCCTAGAGGAAGCTACAAACCAAATTTCATTGAAATCCATTTGGTAGTTTTGAAGAAGTCATTTTTTAATAACTTTGATCCCCCCCAAACCCCCCTAAAATGAGTGGTATTTGGCTTTTATATATTATAGATCTTAAATAATAAAAGCACTATTGTCATAATAATAAAAGAT
>JAGFPH010000048.1:955147-997769 GCA_018207615.1 Philaenus spumarius
TAATAATAAGAAAGTGTAGGGGATAAGAAAGTGTAGAGAATAAATCAAAGAATTAAACTGAATACTTATAAATTTCATAAAAGTATTTGACTTAGCTTTACTTGAATTACAAAATGAGATGAAACAAATGAAACCGCTTGGCGATAAAGGACATACAAAAAATGACCGTTGGATACCGTGGGAAGTGTTGGTTAAAAATAAAGTTGAAATCACTATTACGACGTTTTAACATTGTTTGTTTTCATTATTTCTAATATTGGAATATGATATGGAAGTTATGGAACTGTAAATACATTGTTAAGTTTTAGTTATTCAAGTATGTAAATATCTAATTATATGTTTTCCCTCTATAACTTGATATTTTTAGCATGTTACGCATTATTAACCTAAATAAATCACAATGCCTCTAAAAAAAAATCTTTAGCAGTTAAAGCTCAAGAAAAGAAAAAAAAACGAGAACTAGAAATCCCGGAATCGCGGGAATTGTAAAATAATGTTTCGCTGGCTAAACCTTGTGCTTACTTCCTTACTGGCACACTATTTTTAACCTAAGCTCAAAACCACATTTGTTATTTTAACGATCGAGGTCTACTGTTCACAGAACTACTAGTATAGACTAAAAAAAATACCAAATATTTTTGAAATATATTAACTGGTTTGGAAATTACAGCTATGCAAAGTTTAAAAAAAACACTCAAAAACCCAGGTAGAGTGTCCTCAGACTAGGAATGTGTCTGGCCTAATGGGCATCTAAATCTTTCTATTACTCCCTGAATCTGCCTTGGAGGTATAACCAATTCCGCAAAAACTGGGTTTACAAATTACAGTTAACTAAGAAGGTTACAAATCCGTAACGGACTGCGTCTCACTTTGTTTTACCTACTCCCCTCAGACACACTCCAAGATGGAGGATACTGTACATGACATTGTTAACTGTGATTTTTCAAGTTCTTTCACATGCAATAATAAAATATGGGGGTTGTCAGGAGGAAACATTATTTCCCAAACTGAGTCAAAACTTTGATTTTGAGTTTCTCGAAATGCACCCTTTTAAAAATTTTGAAAAATTCATAAGTTATCTTGATACACTTTTTAGTTGTTTTTGTAAGTTTCATAATAGGAACCTATATTAAATTGTATTTAAAAAAAGGTTTGCATTATACTTTGGAAGAAAAGTCTATTTATCACAGCATAAAACTAATTTTGGTTGTATGGGTTTAAATTAGTTGTTGTCTACAATTTTAATATTTCTACTTGTAAAATTAATATTTAGATATTTTATTATATTAAAAAAGTTAATATTTATTTTATTTTTAGGTTTTAAGTTTAACAGTATATGTTTGTTTAGAGTCTAAATTATAGACTGCACAATTTAGATCTAAATAATCTACAAAAGTATATGATATAGGTATCCTTGAGATAAAACTATGGAATATTTAAAGCCTGTAGTTCCCAGAAAGGGGAAGTTTGGGGAATGTCTTGAGTATAACACAGTTTCTGTGTATTGCTTTTAAAGAAATCTCCTTGATTTTATGGGAATCAAATTCGGCGACAATATTTAAAAGATTTTTTACTTTTAATCTAGGAAGACATTTTTAGATGCGGTAGTAGATAAATTACTAAACTCTTAATGAACTTCACCCACCTTACGCTAGAAACTGCTGTTCCAATTGTATGGTTGTTAGACAGGTTGTGTTTTCATCAAATATAATATTCTTCGAAGTAAGGTTTCATGTAACACAAAACAAAAACATTTTTACGTCTCTGATGGAAAAGCCGCTCAATACAAAACCCGGAAGAATTTCACAAACTTGTGTTTTTAGTGATTTTGGGATTGATGCTGAATGGCACTTCTCAGCAACAGCGCAAGGGAAGGTGTTGGGGGCAGCGTAAACAGACTAGCAGCCAGAGCAAATTTGCAGCGTCCATACAATCAAATACAAACACCATTTTTGAGTTGTTTGAGTGGGCACTGCAAAACATTTTTTTGGTAACATGATAAATACATTTAGACTGACAACTTTTTGAAAGATCATTTTAGGGTTCACTACGATACAAACCCAAAAATGTCATGGTTTCATACCTATCCCCTCTAGTACCTCAAAGGTTAAAGTGAAGGTGTTTTCTAAATCAGATATGTCAACTACTGAGAAAGTGACCTCTGCATAGATAGGCTTCTACTGACAGAAGTTAGTATCCACATAACCATAATTTATGAAAATAACTGGTGGTTAGCATATGTACTAGCAAAAGAAGAAAGCAGACAAAGGGAAGGTTTATTTATCCATCCAGCTAGTCCATCAACATCTTTTGCTTACCCTCCCAGAAAAGCTGACATCCTTTGGCTCTCTGTAACACATGTACTGTGCAAAGTAACCCAGTGACTCCGACTGTTCAGTCCTTCACTACTACAAAACGTTCTGAGTGCTTAACATATTTTCTTTACACTGTAAGTTTGTTTTCCCAATGTAAACATTTGCCATTTATAATTACCTGTTTCTATTGCACTTCAGTATTGTTGGTTAGGTCTAGGTTGGTGTATCATTTATTCTAAAACTTTTGGACTATAATTTTGCATACACCTTTTATTTTACTGTCATATGGTTGAAACCTACACAATACTGTTAGGACGGTTAAAAACATGTACCTATATAGGTCTAGAAATATTTATTAAGACCCAAAGTCAGTCTAGTTTACAGGTTTAAAAAACTAAACTGAACAGATCATAAGCTTTGCAGTGTGCGCAAAATAAGCTTTTTCAAATGAAAATCTAATGCAAGCATTTTTTTAAAACACTTTATTATAGGTCCTCATTATGAAACTTACAAAAACAATTTAAAACCATACTAGCTGACCCGTACGAAGCATTCACATTCTAACTTACATAAATCCCACTTAATTAAAGTACACACCGTGTATTTAGTATGGTATATAGTGCGTATATTAATTAAAAATAGCAATGTAGTGACGTAACGGCAGCTCTCCAGCTGGGTATTGTTATCATCAGTGTTGCCAACGTCAGGAAAATATCCCTACAACTTACTATCTTACATCACTGTTACTTTCGGATTCTTTTTATTTCTTTTTTTTTATTTTTCCGTATGATTGTATTTTGTATATTTTTCCGGTGTAGCGGTTAAGGCGTACCGACAAAAAAATGGCCTTGAGAAATAATATATGTGATTAAGAACATTTATACAATTTAGAAATTTTAAAGTGGTGCATTTTGAGAAACTCAAAATAAAAATTTTGATTTTGGGGATAAGATTTTGTTTTTACCGCTATTTTTTATTGTTGCATGTGAAAGAACTTGAAAAATTGTAAAAAAAGAAACTTCTCACAGCTCTCCATCATATCCCAGCTCTGGATCATATTATCTTAACTGGGAGAGCTACAACTGCAACTAACAAATGTCATACACCACCGTTTTTGAGCTTTTTTAGCAACATGTATTTGTTCTTTGCCTCTATCTGGTTAAAATTATGGCTTCTGATGCCTGATTTTTATATATAAAACTTTTGACTTATTAATCTTTGCCATAGAATGTATTGCAGAACGTAGACTCAAGAAGGAACTATATAAATTTGATATTGTTTTGCTTTGAATGACCATTACAATATAAAGGCACTTAACAAACCAAACTAAACCCCAACACTTATTACTTCACCAAGGATCATTGTGTACATGATTAAATCGAAATGTGAAATGGAAAGTAGCAAGGCTGGGAATCGTTACAAAATGTAGCATGTTGTATCCAGCCGATCTGAAACAGCACATTCATTTAATAGTTCACTACCTTTGTAGAAAGTTAGCACATTACATCTTCAGTTTAAAGCTCCGTTCTGGGTAACTTATAAAGGAGAAAATAAATCATACTTAATTTTTCAGCTGCAAGACAAAGGATGCGCAGAAGAGATGCAAGTCGAGAGGGTGGCAGCGAGTGATGTTTCTCCCAAGGAGAAGAAATTTTGCTGATTAACAATTAGTATTACAGAGTGATTTAAATATGTATATATTATCGGATGTGTGTACTAAATAAGTATGGGGACATAAAAATAATTAAATACAATTTTCATTCGGAACTAATAATTATTTACATTACTCGTTTTGTGTTGTGTTACTCATAATGTGGCTAATCTAGTTCAGATATATTAGTTACACTTTCATATCATTTGATACTTAATTTGAGTATTTTGCTAAGAATCAGTTGAATTTGAATTGTTGATGATGGAGTCCATTTTGATTAGTAAATTATTAGTGTTTGCATAAACAAACTTTTCTTGAAGAAATCTACTTGGTTAAATGCAAAATTTTCTGTTACATTCGGCATTCACTTTCAATTAAAATTAAGTTTACATGTATCACTCAATATAAAACTTGTTTTATTGTTAATTATTTCAATATGATGCATTTTATAGTTTTTTGTTTGAAATCAGACTGACTTAATTTACAAAACTTGTGTTTTGTATTTGATGCATTAGAATAGGAATTTCTTTTAATGATTATATATATATCTCCATTTTTGAATTTGGTTTTATGCAAGCAGCTGAACAAATTTTTAGAAATACTAATTGCTATAGAGAAACTCTTAAAGAATAATTACATTTTAAAATCGGCACCTTGTGGTTTATTAAAAATACTGTACAACGAATGATTAGCTCAAGGTAAAAAAACTAGGGTTTCTGTGTCAAATTTGAAACTATGATATAATTGATATATTAAGAGTAGCAGATGTAATTATTATATTCTGTTTTGGCTGGTTTATATATTAGTCACTGTTGATGTTTTATTTAAATATTTTAATAGCATCAAATCTATTTAGCCCAGTCGGTATAGGTTACAACTACCAGTAATTTGCAATACGGCTGAATTTTTTTTTATAAGTACATTAAAGTATGTAGATTAACATAAAAAAAAGTTTACCAGTCTATCGATTTCCCAAAGTCGAAAAAAAAATCGATTATCATTTTTTTTTTCGATTATCCTTAATATTTCGAGCTGGGATGAAGATAGAGGAAAATAAAAAATACCACCGTGTAGGGGAGGTATTTTTCAACAAAAAAGGTCATATGTATTTATTTCGTCCGAGCAATGGTTTGTCTGGAAAAAAATCGATAATGCAGGTATGTATTTTGCAGCAGGGGAAATCACTAAAAGGGGACATCTTATTCATATATGAAGCGTTGGCTCATTCTAAATTGGCCGAATTTTAATATATCGAATTGAAACTTGACATAGGAGTTAAAATATATATTTTAAACATTTATGCTGAGTCTCAGCTTGTTATCTTGAAAATTACCCGATCTAGGAGTCGATTTCGATTATCGATTTTACTAGTACCGGACTCACTAACTAATTTCAATCTATTCCAGTTTCGTCAATTTTTGGAATATCAACATCAAATTTGTTTTACAAGTTGAGTACACCAGTATAAATATTCTTAGTAAGTATGAACGATTTTTTTTAAAGTTATTTTTAAAATCGAGGCGCTTGAAAATGGTCTTCTGTTTTACCTATCTCGTTTTAACTATAACACTTTTGGATTCAACGACTCCATTTTCGACATTTTTGACCATATCGATTTAAAAATTGGTACAGAAGTTAAAAACACAATTGTTTTTTGCTACACTTATTTTAAAAACTATATTTAAAAAATTTACTAATCTGCAGCCGATTAACTCAAGCGTTTTGATGAAAAATCTAAAAAGGTCTAAAATTATACTTTTTTAAGTTACTTGTGCTTTGAAAAGTAAATAATAAAAAAGGTTTATACTCCTTGATCTTGTTTGAATCTATATATTTAACTTGTAAAAAAACTTTCAGGTTGATATTTTGAAAATTTTCTAAACTGGAGCTGTTTAAAATGAATTGGTGGGTCCGGTACTCCTAAAATCGAGAAACCCATTAATAAGTCAAGTGGCTCTAGATCGGGTAATTTTCAAGATAACAAGCTGAGACTCAGCATAAATGTTTAAAATATATATTTTAACTCCTATGTCAAGTTTCAATTCGATATATTAAAATTCGGCCAATTTAGAATGAGCCAACGCTCCATATATGAATAAGATGTCCCCTTTTAAAGATTTCCCCTGCTGCAAAATACATACCTGCACTATCGATTTTTTTCCAGACAAACCATTGCTCGGACGAAATAAATACATATGACCTTTTTTGTTGAAAAATACCTCCCCTACACGGTGGTATTTTTTATTTTCCTCTATCTTCATCCCAGCTCGAAATATTAAGGATAATCGAAAAAAAAATGATAATCGATTTTTTTTTCGACTTTGGGAAATCGATAGACTGGTAAACCTTTTTTATGTTAATCTACATACTTTAATGTACTTATAAAAAAAAATTCAGCCGTATTGCAAATTACTGGTACTTTTGGTCTAAATTGACCTTTACCGACTGGCCTAATTGTTTGAAATGAAAATTTGAAATGAATCATCTTTGCTTCATCATTTTGAAGTGTACAATCACGAATGCCTTTTACAAGTTTAAATTTTAATTAAAATTATATTATTTTATCTTATAGAGAATTTTTTACTATTAAAACAAAAATCAATGTGTTTTTCATGAATTTTATCCACTGTATTTCCACTTTAGGATCTAGAATCCAAAATCTTGCTAATGATATTTTCTAGTATAATTTGCAACACGGATCATATCAAAAGTGAAAGAACTTTCCCCTTTTCAAATTTATGTAACTCAATATTTGAAGTTTCTGCTATAAAACCCAATTTCAAAATATTCACTAGGCAATATTTTCGATTAAAACAAATTTACCCAAATGTAAGGCCTAAATAAAACAAAGTATTGATCACTTTAAACGTTTTAGTTCTTGGCTGACAGTTATGAGTAAAAAAAATGGCTTTTGTTTATTTCATGCCAATTTACCTAAAGAATACAAGTAATTGAAAATAATAGTTGGCAAGATAATTATGATGGCCATTGCGTTTACGTTGACTTTACCCAACAAATTTTGCTTATATTTTTGTTTTGCTATAAGCAAGTGCAATAATTATGTGCGCCACTATAAGTTTGTGTGGATAGGTCTTTAAAATAAATATTGTGTACATAGATACTGTCTTAGAAATTACTTTTTCTCAAACCAATGTAAAAATGCATACCCTGGCCTACATATACTTTATGAGACTAGTAGGAGAGAAAAGAAAATAGAAAGTTGTATCAGCTTGTTTAATATTTATATAAATCTGTATATACTTGTGTGTGTTTAGTAGTATTTACTCTTAATGGATTGTTTATATAAGCATAAATACCATGTATTAATATTATCTATGAATAAATAATTACACAATATTTGATTTTTTCTTTGATCTTAATGGTAATAATATTACTATTTTTTATATTATAAAAATGTTAATAGTAGGCTACTATGAAATAAAAAGGTGTTATCGGAAAGTAGGTACTACCACTTTACTGGCGCCTCTTTGATTTTCTACATTAAAATGTTTTCTCTCAACTGCTTAATTCTTTAACATGTTCTTTTAAAATAGGGCTACAATTTGAAAGAAGTTAATCTTATAAGTTCAATGAAGTTATCCTTCTTTTCAGAAAAGTGGTACTCTTCATGATTTATATGATATGTTTTGTTTAGTAAAATGATAAATGATGCAAAATACCACTCTATTTTTGAAGTGAAACTACTTTAGGCATGGTCTGGATCAGAGGAACACTTTAACTTTGTAACAAGTGCAACTCCGTGAAGTCATATAAAGGGATTTTGATTGAAAAGATTTTGTTTTATTAAATTTATTAGAAGAAAAATGTATAAGGAGACAAATAATTATAAATATTATTTTTTAAAAGAAAGCAGGCCTAGTAACAGATAGAAATTATTATTATTGATATTCTATTTTAAATATAAACAGCCTTAAATCTTCGCATGACAACAAGCAAAAAAAGACCTTTCACAGACCCTACGTTATCTATCATGCTACCATATGATTTGAAAATGATAAAATCAGAAGGAATGGCGGGAAAAAGTCAGTCGCATTCTGGACTCATAAGAGAACGGATAGGCGCTCGTCGCCGTAGAAGTCCGTAGCTTACTGGATTCGGAGGCAGAAGGTTGATTGCCAGACACAGAGCTGGGTGGGCGTACGTCACCATGTTTCAACAAACTATATAATAATTACAGTGAACCGCTGTCTAAATCTTTTTCTTTACTAATTTAAAATGTAGCTGAAATGTTGCTTGCAAAACTGAGTTCAAGCTTTTTACTCCCCAAATGTGAACCCTTTAAATAAGTAATTCTCCCAGAATATTAATCTGAAAGTGATTGTAACCTCAAGTTAATATGAAACAATTGTCCTTCTAACTTTGCCAAATTGTGACCTCGCATCTACTCTGCCCTGGTGGCTCCGATCGGCCAGCTCAGGTTCCTTGAACTGTCATTCACCTAGCCTGGCACACCTTACAGAAAAAACCTCCCAAACCCTACTTTCCTTCCTATTTAAAATCTTTTGCCCCCACTCAGTTTTCCATGTTTCCTTTTACTTATTTTACATTGGTTTTACTTAAAAATGCCACTCTTCATTGCATCATTCGTAGTTGCAAAACATTATCAATTTAACATTGTCAAATATTCACTCACATTGTTTTAACCTAATTATCTATCTATTTATTTCATTTCGTAACAATGCTCAGTGCGAAAAGAAATTAAGAGAATCATTTCTACTCTCTCCGTCGCTTATGTCATAGACAGTCTACATGCATGCCGCGTTGTAACAATAAGCGTTACAAAAATAAAAAAATATAAAAAATATATAAACTGTTAAAAAAAAAAATGGGTTCGGAAAAGTTGAAAAAATAAAAAAAATATGTTCAAGTTAAATAAAATGCTATATGTGGATTATTGTTCACCTCTCCTTTATTTCCTTTATTTATTTACCTTTAAAAAGAAATCGTCGCTCATTATAACTCAAGTATCATAAATAACACTCCTTACTCTTTAACCTCAAAACAAAAATTATACATCATGTATCTCACCTTCAATCCAACGTAGAACTCCACCTTACACCTTAAAACCTCATGTATAAAAAAAACCTTAAAAAACACCTTCATTCAACATAGTATAAAAAAAAATTAACAATCCACATATAACTTTCTGTTTGCTCTTTTAGCATTTGTGTATTTGTAATTACTTTTAATGATATACTATGTTAACTTTACTTTCTCAGGGCTGAGTTCTTGACTGAAAAGTACTAACTGGTGGATGTACGTGGTTAAATAAAGGAATCTAAGACATTGTGGCGGAACAACTAATCTTTTACTCAGACATTATAGAGAAATAATTATTTACAAAAAAATACATTATGATCATAAGGCAAACAAGTCAATTTGACGAAAATTTGTACAAAATATTGTTAACCCTATCTTACATGTATGATGCAATAGAATAAAAACGAAGCTATTTGTTAAAATGATTAAAATTTTAAAATTGCAGACTGAAATATTTATACCTTATGGCCATTACTACTTACGGAATTGTTTATTTCACAGTTTTTACCTAGGATTTCACTTAATTGCACTAACACTTCAAACACTCCTTACTTTGTAATGCGCATTTGGTAAAAGCACATGGCACAATTTTTCAAGTTCACTTCTCGCCGAAGAAATACGACAGACATTGTCGTCGAAGCTTGTGTTAACGCTGGAACACTTCTACTTTACTTTCACATAACTCTCCTCACTCCAATCTCGAAAAAACTACATCTTTGTTGAAAAAACATACCTCTCACATTTTGTTAAACGTGCAACATTTACGCCATATTAGTTAGTCTATCTGATGCTGTACAAAGCCTTCCGAATCAGAATAACTTCGATGCTTAATATGATCAAGTCTATGTTCACTTTGTGCTCTGTTACATACGCTGACATATACGATGATTTCTTCTACATGTGTTTTCTTTTTTAATTTTACTTTACTGTTTTTTAATTATTAATTAAACTGTTCATTGTGCAATCATTTATCTGTCCTTCTTAACCATTCGTTCTAACCGCACCACTGTTTTAACTGTCAATAACTTTTATATAGTTTATACACGTTATATACTTTTGTTGATTGATATTTTTTAAGTCTGCTTTTTACTTTATTTATTAATAGTCTGTCTTTTACTTTATCTTATTTAAATGATTTTACTTTAACTATTTTGCGTCACAAAAGAATTTATACATGTATATAAAAATTATAAATGTTTACCATTATATATTGCGTCTTTTATTTTAATCAGACCACACCTCTATGTTTTAGTCATTATGGGAAATTATTAATTTATTATCATATAATATCTCTGTTACACGGCTGTAAGTGTTACAGCGTGTACTGTGTTAATATTGTGTACATAAGGAACCAGTAGATACGTGTGTGTATTGCATATTAACTGAACACATTTTAATATTTATTTAATTTTTGTTGAAGTATTAATATACAAAATCAGCTGTCATATGTTTGACTCGTTTATTCTTTTCAATTTTTTTACTTTGTTATTCAAAAGAAACTACTTAGACCCCGAGCCGCCGAAAGCCACGCCAGACCCTAAAGCAAAAAATAATGGCAAATGGTTCTCCCAATATTATAGTATAATCGGGATTATAATACAATAATTTATATTGTACATAGTTTTGGAGAAAAATATAAATTTGATAAATTTAACATTGTTGAGATAGGACCATTCCATTCAGCTTAAATTATACTAGTGGACCCAGCAATGCTTCGCTATTGCTTAATTTAATTTAAAGGGTAGTAAAGTTATTTGATACAAATCATAACAAACTTTAAACACCAGCTGATTGTATGTGTTGACATTTTTTATTTTGACTTAAATTGCGCATATATGGTCAATATGTAAACAAATCCTATCTGGCATAAGGATAACATGGCAACTTTGAGGGCCACTGGGGCGAAGCCCTTAACATACATTGAGCTCATTTTAAGCTCTTTAAAATGACACCAAAAACATCAAAATCGGTGAAAAACTGTAGGAGTTCTACACACAAAATAACCCCAAGCAAATTAATTATGTATAGATTTATAATGTTCGATGTCATTACAATATTATGTCATGGGCATTTTGCTGAATAGAGCAAAAATTACTTTTTCCTATATCTGTTTAATAAAGTGCGATTTTGCACACTTAACTAACTCACACAGAGCGCAAACTAAACTACATATGTGTTCAGCGTCAAGTAATTATACCTCTTTGTTTTACTTTACCTCATGGCTAAACAGCTGGCGTGTGGTAAAGTAGTACTTTAGTCTATGTTTTAAAATTTTTTATTTTTATAGAACTAACGTCTGTAAAACAGATCATTTTAAAAACTAAAACACTAATTTAAAATGTAGCTGAAATGTTGTGTGTATCATGGGTGCAAAGTTTAATTGGTCACACTCAATATGTCAAATGTTTATGTTTAATGTTGTTGTGCAACAAACTCAACTTTGCACTCTAGATTCACAATTAACTATTTGTACATTGCATTTGCTTTGTTTACAGCATAACGTTTTTACAGAGTGTCAATGCATGTCCATTTTTTTAATTAATTTCTGACAACTATACACATAAAAAACACATTAAATTTAATATATAATACAAACAAAAAAGTCTAATACATGTTTTATTTTAAAATTTCCTATCCGGTAGACGAAATTAGTGTTGATTTGGTTTATAAGTTATCGATCTAAACTAAGATGACGTGTCTCTATAGTAAAGATAGGTTAGATTAAAAAATGCATTGGAAAACTATTACCTTATAAGATTTGTCACTAGTAAGCAAATAAATGTAAATACAATTAGTTAATATCAAAATGTAACGGGTCCCGCTTCCTTGGGCTCGGCTCTCCTGCGTCCGACTCCTGAAGCGGCGTTTTCCCTGGTCGGGCTATGGCTTTCTGTCCTCGCGCGGACGTACGGGCTTTGTCAGGATGGTGGATGGCAAGTAGATTCTTCAAGATGACGAAAGACTGTTTCACTTCAGAGCGTTTATTTAAAGTAAAACAATCTATTCCTCTGCTGGTCCAAACTTATAACTAAACTAAGGTAAAGGCAAGCGAGTCTACATGATGTGATCTGAAGTCTTCTCCAGACCATGGTTACTGACAGACTGATTTAGGCTTGAACATCTAGCTTAAGCTGGCTCCCCCCTCCTTTAACTATAAACTGTGATGTCAACTATTGTAAGAATGCAAGTTATTATGTAGCACAACCACTATCAACATAGATCCAGTGGTCATTGTCATATAAGTTGGTGGGTACCCGTCACATCACACCCCACTTCATCAGAGTCGGTCCCTTCGACTCTCAATTTTTCACCATTTACCTACTTTTGTGTGAGTACAAAAACTGCTAAACCACCAAGACTGTCTGGGGTTTGTTAACCTTACAACTGGACCTTCCATCTCCCTCTGTCACAGCTATACCACATTTTACTTTTCCACTTAAGCTTTACATGCTGTTGCACTCCTCCAGTGTGTCTGCTCGTTACCTCTTTACACCATGTTATGATCGGAAAACCTCTCTGATGTGTGCCGGGCGACAAGTTCTGTACCCAACAACTTAGGTTTAAATGAAGTTAAGTTACTCATGACTTATTAAAATATTTTTTCCTCAAATTATACGTTATCATTTTATTATTATTCAGCTGAAACCAAAGTTTATGTTTTATCTTAAACATGTTTTATCAGAAAAACATTTTCCTAAAAAAATGTGTACAGAAAATTATAAAATAAAATACAGTTAATAGAAGTATGGTTCCAAAATTATTGTGAATTTTAAATACAGTAGTATTTTTAAATATGATAAATAATGTTGGTAATAATAAGCACGAATAAATTTTCTGTTTGTACCTTTTGTTTGATATAATATGTAGACCAGAATCAAATCACGTAAGTTTTGCTTTTTGGTACATGGAAACTTAAGATCCCACTAATTAAGCCACTGATAGGCCTAATACAATTTCATAGAATCAAAATCACTGAGGTAACCTGACGAACTAACTTAACCTTTCTTCTTATATAATAAATTAAAATTTCCCAATACGTCAATAAGCCAGAAGTAGAACTTGGATCAAACTACACATAATAGTCGTGAAAAAATCAATAATCAACTTCACAACATGTATATAAATAAAACCATTTTTTCCTGCTACAGTGCAGCAAACTATGAGCCAGGGGGAATAAGCGCGAGGGAGTGAAATGCGTAGCAGACAACAATAGCGGGTATAAGCTTTGATTATGGTATAATCAAAGGTAAAAGTGGACAAAGCCCGCATGCTCTGTGCGACTCCCGACTGTCTATCTCTTCCGGTTCCAAATCGGCTTTGACTTCCGACTCATGCAGGCCCGGTGACAGGATTCTCGGGCCCCTGATAAATTGAGTATTTATTGTACAGTAATCAAAATAAGACTTACTTGAACTTGAAAAATTTATGAAAAAATGAACTTTTTTCTGTTTTTACTTTACAAAAATACATTTCTTCCAGCCATCTTTCTTGAAAAGTCATCAATAATATCATCATATTTCAAGCTCGTTGCCAAATCAGGTTCCATCGCTAAGGTGATGAGATCGTTCATCTCTGTTTGTTCATCGTTGATCAATTGACATTTAAAATTTCTCTCACCGTCACTTACTGATACAGGGATGCAGAAGAACAATCTGATTGCTATTGTTGTATTTGGGAACAAGCCATCCAACTTTAATTTCCTTGGTGCGTTTAAAAGTTTATATTGTATCGTGGCGACTTATGACTTGAATACCATACCGTTGTGCTGAAACATAAATTATTGTTTGTAACGTTTTATTTTGTATAAAAATACCTATTAAATGAAAAATAAATTACGCCGATTGCTTGTGGCCGGTTTTTTTGAGTGTTTTATCCTGCGTTATAAAGTAAATAGTAATAATAGGCTAAGTAAGACATAATAACCACCTGTTTGTTATGTTGAGCAAAGAACATTTAACAACGAGATTGAGAAAATGATCTCCGAGTACTGATACAATACTGTAATGTACTTGTACACCACCGATGACACAAAACTACAATGTGCAGCTTGCTACTGTTGATCTGTAACTGTGACTGTAGAGTAAACGATGATTTACAAAGTATACTAACGAGTAATCAATAAACTTTATGCGGGGGATGGAGTTTCTTGACGTTCAGGTTACAACTTGTTGCTGAGTGGCGAATGTTCGAGGCAAACGGGGTAGGTGAGTCAAAGCAATGAATACAGAATACTTTAAGAAGCACAGGGGTATAGGGAAAAAGTCTACGCTTTTTAGCGACTCGAAGACAGTAGTTGGGCGACTCACCAACAGGAGCGCTAGCAGCAAAGCTTGACTGTGCCAGACCCTTTTGATCCGGACTGTACACAAAATATTTCTCTCTCACTTCCTCCACGCAAAACAAACATTTGCAACTTTCACTCACTACCCCTGTCAACAACGGACCCTTTCTTAAACTGTTTCCTAGTTACTCGTTGTTTGACACCAGCTATGTGTTTCCCTGTTGATATAGTTTAGAATAAGTAATTCAATTAAATTAAGTTATTATTAGTATTTTGTTTTTAAGTGTTAGGATGTCCAGCGGAATTAAGTGTCATTATTTGCAGTGTCCTAATAGTAGTGTAAGAAATCCGGATTTACATTTCTTTAGATTTCCTGTGAAAGATAAGGAGAGGCAAGATCACCGAGACTAATCTTTTTTAGAGGTTAAGATCAGTTTAAAAAAAGACAATAATTACATCGTTTGATAATTTTCCCTTTAAATCATAAGCGTATGTTTTTAATTAAAGTTTTTGGTGTCTTTATATCTATGACCAATAAGTATTTTTCTCCGTCGCAACAGACCTGTAAACTCAGCGAATTTTCAATTGCAATTTCATAGAAAAATTCATGAAAAAAGTACATAATCCTGAATTTACTCAGTCGTAAGTTATAAATTTGCAATTGGCAAAAAAACTACGTTTTGCCCATTTTTAATCTTGTTTGACTATTTAATTTATAATGCCATGTGTTCCCTCTTTGCAACCGAATTCAATATAACAGCTGAGTAAAAAAGAAAATGTTGTTTTTGAAAACAAAGCAGACAACTATTCTTACTTAAAATTATTTATTAATTTATTACTTAATTATTATATACTTATTCTTATTGTGTTTTCTTGTAGCACCAAACTTGCAAACTCAGCTCTGATGTTATTCTTATGGCGAAAAAGTAAAATGTTACGTCTCCCTTAATTACGAACATAAATTAATAAAACTTGGTATGTGGAGTCACCTAGTTGAGTTATATAGATATTTACATAAAATCCATTTTTTGTATTCCTTCTTGCAGCAAACCTGCATAATGAGCCCCAATGTTATTCTTATGGAGAATTGGTAAAATTTTATATCTTGCTTATTTGTGAATGTTCTATATGTATATAACTGTATGGATAAATCTTAGTATACATTTTCATTTGGAAATGATCTATTAATTCACATAAAATACCCCGAAGCAACAAACCTGCATACACAGTCTTATGTAAACCTATGGACATTGTGTTATCCCATGTTACTCATGGGAAATAAATAAATGTTACCCTTATTTTTAATTGTATACTATTCCCTCCCCCTCCACTTTCTAAATGATGCCATACTAAGAGAAATGAACTATTTTCGTTTGATTGTTGTTCAGAAAGGTTATTGTAGGCCCGCTGAAGCGATTAAAGTAAAATAGCCACATTATTTTATCGTTGAGTGTGTTTTTAGTATTTGGCCCGGCAGTGTTTGGCGTTTTGTTAGTGAGTTGTCGGCAACGGTTTGCCAATAGAAAAATAGTCAAATGAAAGTAATAATGCAACTGCAAATAAAAGAAAGTAATCTAATAATTAAAAGAAACAAATCTACCAGGAATTCTTTACAATATGTAGGAACGAACACAACCAACAACTGATCGCCCAGTTTAGGTAAATTCCGTGTAGGGGTTTTTTTTCGATACTGTGATCAAAATAAAATATGATATCTACTATTGTTTAATAAATTTCAGATATAATATAAATATCATATTTATTTTGATCACAGTTTATCAAAAAAAAAAGTAAAAAAAAATAATAATAAAAAAAGCCATTATTATATTACATACAATTGTCTTAAAATGTACAACACTACTTATAATACTTTTGTCATGTATTTAATGTTTGTAGTATAGGATTTATTATGTAATTTAAAACAATTTTTTAAAGTCAACACGTTATTGGTCGTTTTACAACTAGTTAAAATTTCATGTGCAAAGTTCAGGTGTATTGTACGTGTAAATAAATTAAAGATTAAGTGTCATAAATAGTGATTTATTTGAACACCTAGAGGCTAAGTTATTGTAACAAGAACTAAAATAATATTTTGTTGTCAATAAATTTGGTATAGTGTGACAGTGTGTGTTAGGTTATAAGGTTTGTATCTGGGACACGCACAGTTTTAAGCGCCTCAGTTGCGTTGTTGGTTATGCTATTGCACAATAATTGTCAAGACAGTTTTATAAAGGGATGTAAAAAGTTAAAGTTACAAGAAGGCCGAAGTCAAATTGTAGGGTTGACGCAGACGGGGAGGGGGGGCTGTCTCATACGACTGCGCTACTCTCTAGTGGATGTTTCTTGAAGTAATAGTTAGTTGCAGGTTTCTGTAGATTTGGCGACTTCAGCGCAGCCCGGTGGTGGGTCGCTTAACTATTTTTTTGCGTAGAATTTTTAACATGGAGCCTGTGCTTCTTAAAGTATTCTGTATTCATTGGTCAAAGCGCATGCACCTTCGATGTATACAACAATGCTAATGTTATACTTCTCTACTGCACACTGACATACGCTCTACCCTTGACTTGTTTTTTCACTTTTTAAACAACAAAAGTTTGTATTCTTCTGTCATTTAAATTTATTTAAACTTGAAATCATGTTTAATAAACTATCCTGCTACATACTTTCTTCTATTGTCTTTGCAGTGGAGTGGAGCGAATTTCCAAAATGAAGTTTATATTTATTAGGGTTCCAACCAACTATTTGGTAAATTGGTCTATTTACAAACGGACTAAATAGCTGTCTGCGTGTATAAATATTTTAGTAAAATTTGTTTGCACCTCAGCCTCCAGCTCTGGCTCACGCATTGCTTTGTTCCGCTTGTAGCAGAAAACCCCTTGACCTTGCGGACTCGGATAATGGACTGCTTCGCTGTTTGCATCCCGACCATCGGCTTTGCATCAGAAACGGCCCCATGTGGATTTTAAACGGGTACTTTGTACATTTTGATCAATTTTGGGGGAACCAAGCAAGAGCTATAAAGTTGTGAAAACAAGCAAAATGTACAGAATTTCCCATATTAATTTTTTTAGGTTAAACCCCAAAAAGTTTCATTCTAGTATGAAAAATCTCAAAAAATTGTTACTTCCGGTTGTTGGATTTTTGACTAACGAACTTGTTCGAGTGACTTAGAAAACAAACTTGTTTACAAAATCAGAGTAAAATGCAGCTGTTAGAGTGCAAACACATATAATCATAACATTTTCAATGACACCCAAAACGGGTTCTGGAGACCATGGTCAGTGTTCATTGACAACTCCCGACCTTAGGACTCACGGCAATAGCTCATTTTTCCTATGAAAATTTGCTAACAAAGCATCAGCTGACTTACACCACTTTATGATATCGGTTTGGAATGAAAATGTGATGTTCAGTAAAACTTCATTAATCCGGACCCCATAATGACGGACTTCACTTAATCCGGACAGCCAGTTGACTGCAGGTTATAAAGATTACATTCAGCTGAATTTGGAGTAAGCCATCCTAAACTAGAAGTCCACAGAATGGACCTTTCATATTCACAGTGTAATACATTTTACTACATGTTTTATGAATTAACGTATTGTCTGTACATACAACTAAACTCAGAATACATGTTCGTTTTCTATAAAGGGTGTTTCATTATGTACCTTTGTTCATACTAAAGTTATTTTATTTAATCTGGACTTTCAATTATCCGGACGACTTAGAGCCCCAATTAGTCCGGATTAATGAGGTTTTACTGTACCTAGCGGCCACTGGTAGTACTAATGACTTTACATCACTACCAAACTAAACAGATCCATGGGCAGTAATGAGATAACAAATATCGACTTAATTAAAAAAAATATTTTACTTCAGTAAAAAGTCTGATTCTTTCCAGTTTAATTGTAAATAGCCTATGTATATTTTGATGTTTTTATTTGCAGTCCATTTGTCTTTTGTAAATTATGTGACAACTATAATGTTTACTGAAGCATTGTACCAAATGAGGTTAAATATAGTTATTCTAAAATAATTCCCAAAGAGCCAGCATTTCCTAATTGAAAATTTAAAAAGCATAAAAACTTTTCTCAACTATTTTAATAAAAGTTAATGCTTTGAAAATTGTTTTTAAAAGTACTCTTTGAAGTACAAGATTTTTAAACAAATGCAAAAGTACAGTAAGAGCTCGATAATCCGGCACGCTCGGGGATCCGGTGATGGTTTAAACAGGGAATAAACTATAAATAAACGCACATGTACTTTATACAGGATGTCTACTGGTAACGGAAAAGTCGCGGGTTTTAGTAAGGGATCACGGAAGTCACATATTTTGGTGAAAGGTCAAGGAAATTAATTTTAAAAGCCTAAAACATTATCATTTTATATATAAAATAATGATAATACAAGCTCTCTGAGCTCTGGATTGTAACAAATATAAAAAAAGTTCCGTATACCTACACTATCTTGCGAGTGACACGCTGATGTTAAAATTGAGATCTTAGCCTCGGGCTTCAAGATGATAAAATATTTTCCCTACAATAACCTGATAAGTTTTTTATAAGACATATCTAGCCTTTAAAATAATTTTGAGCATATATGAAGCAGAGTAATTATGTGTTTTATGTTGTTTCAATGTCTTTTTTGCCGAAACATGAATATAAACAGGAACAGCGTTCGGTAACCGGGAGTATGGGCATGGGCGTAGTAGGGAACAGCGGAGCAGACAAGTTGCAGCGTAGTGATTGATGCGCGATTGTTTGATGCTCTAGATGTTTGAACAATCAAGACAATCGACTAAAATATCACGTATCACTAGTAGGGTGTATTACTAAGAGAAGTAGACATAAGTGATTTTAAGTTTGACAGAATAAAGACTTTGTATAAAGAAGCTAGATTTTTTAAATTTTTACCCTAAAAGTCACTGATTTTTATTTCTGGAAACTAGTAGACACCCTGAAAGCGGGTTTAAATTGAACAACTATTTACAAGAAATTCAATCTTTCAATTTGTTCAAATAATCTTCATTAAGTGGAATACGTTCAACAAAATACTGTCAGCAACAAAAGTGTTAAACGGTCCCTTTAACGTTTATAAAGGACGGCTAAAGCACATTGTTTTGAATCGGTTAGATTTTTAGGAGAAATTTTGATTGAAATGTTTATTTTGGACAAGTTTATTGAGCAGTAGATTTTTACCCATTGTTTTTAACGGATGCGGAGCCAACAGACAGTGTAGACCAGGCTTAAATCACTCAATAATTACAAAAACTACAATTTTTAATGAGTGCAAATTTTCAAGATGATGGATGCTGAATTATCGGGTCTGCCGGATTATCAAGGTCTTACTGTATAAAAAAATTTGATGAAACAAAATTGAGTTTCACTTATGCAGTACTATTGGTTTAAAAGGATGGAAAATTTCCTTTGGTTGAGCTTGAATAATGTAAATATTTTTATTTTTGTGCTTTTATTAACTGTTAGCAATTGAGGAATTGGTTTTTAAAATCAGAGGCTTTAGCATCATAAACCACACTAGGCTACTTACTACCTACTCCGTCACCGAGGATGTGGGATCCATTGTGAGTTACTCCTTTCAAATCACTAGTTGATGCCATAAAGTGCTACACCATATACACCAGTTGTACAAGTTTTTTAGTAGAACCATTACATAAACTTAGATAAAATATTTTCACCCATTAAAGCTTGACTACAGCTATAATTTAATAAGTGTTTTTTAAGCACTTTATAGTACAGATTGAATTCCACTCAAGTTGTCAAAAGGATATACAAAACTTTTTGATCATTATAATTGAACATTTTACATTATTAAATTAAAGATCTCCATTCCGGTTTCTTCTTTTAAAAAATAATAAATTTCATAAATTATATTTACATTGCATGTTTCCAGAGATACCCCGAAGTAGGATCTCCATGAAAACAATTCATAGTGGGTTAAAAATTCTGTGTGCATAGTTTTTAATGTTTTACACACAACTCTCTAACTTCTGATAGTGGCTGAGATAATTAATTGTTGATGGTGACAATGGTTTGAGGTTATGTTCAAAAATCAGCTTTAATTTTCAAATCAAATTCCATTTCTTTTTGTAATTAGGTAATTAATACCAGTGTATAAAAGTCAATTTTATTGTTGTTTGGAAAGGTTAAGCTTGGAATACAAGGTAAAGAATCATGTTTAGAAATAAAGAACGGTTTCAAATATATTTTAATAATTTATTATATCAACAAAGATGCAACTCATCAGAAGGAATACAAGTGAGTTCACATTTCACTTTAATATATTAATAATAATGGATAATCATATGAAAAGAGGGTCGAGGGCGGAAATGGCACTGAAGTATTGTAGAATATGTACAGTATATATTATATATTTATAAATATTATATCCATTTAAATTTGTAACTGTACTTAAATATGAAAACTACGACAATTTTGCTCAGAATAATACACAAAATCGATTCATTATATATTATTATATATAAAAAAAATTCGACTTTTTATTAACAGGCTAAAGTCGATAAACAGCAGAATAATGAAAAATATACAAGTCTGACTAGATTGGAGGATTGCACTTGGGCTTAGCAGAATTGGAAACATGTATATTTCTTCAAGTTGTAATTGTTATTATTATAAAATATAACGAGCTTTAATTTGTGTTTATTTTGATGAGTGTGAAACGAGAAGTACTGTATTTAAGAGTGATTACTGTATTAAAAGAGTGTTTTCATCCATTATTGAAACAAAAGGGTATGAGTAAGTTAAAATTTTGATTAGATATGGTCTTTTAATTAAGAAAACATGGATATGTGAATAAAACAAATTTAAAAGGAGGTATATGAAAAAAATCATCTGATACAATTAAACATTATTTTGGTGTTTGTAGATCAACATATCTTTACACATGATTTGAAAAGTATCCATTAATATTCTTGTTGGTTTCTAATCTGGCAGATATTTAAGTTAAATGTAGATGTCAAATGTAAATAATTTGCTTAAAAACAAGCTATGGTTTGAAATATGTAATTAAAATTCAATTATTACGAATAATAAGAGGTAAGCATAGTGATATTCCTGATTGAGGAGTAAGACAACTTGGTTTCTGTGTGCCTTTTTGTAATAATATACAGGATTGTACTAAATTCCAAAGCAGTTCAAAAAGTGCAAAACAAAAATCTGCACTTATACTTAATTTAGAAGCTGCATTATAAACATAACACTTCAAGACGTGATTTACTTGATCTTAGAATTCTATGGTAAATTAATTGAAAAGCTACCATTAGGATGAAAACTTGTGGTAATAAATCAACAGTGAAACTGTTCACAATTAAAACTGATATCAATAACTCTAAAAATCTTAGGTTAATTTGAACAAATGTTTGCCACGTCTGTAGTATTATGAATTTAATGCGTGCAGCATACAAAGGATGTGGTCAGTAAAAAAAAACATTAAATATCAAAGGTAAAATTGATTCAGATTGTCAATTTATAAATCATAGATGAAAAACTATATTTAATATTACAAATTTTGTTATTGATAAAATAAACACATATATTTTTCATTAATTCTAAAATCAATTCTAAATATAATACAAAAACAGTTAAAACGCACAATTGCTTTAAATCATCAACCATTTCATGAAATATACATTTTTTTCATTAGTTTATGAATTTATGTATATATTTTAAGATAATAAAAGACTATAAAAATAATTACAATGCATTGATACCTAGAATAGAATGAAGTCAACGAACAGTTGTTTCAACAAACGCATGTGCAATGCACAAGGTATATTATATATATGTATATTACACACAAAATGTGGATAAGGGAGTATTTACTAAGCTATTCAACATAAGGGCAAACAATGTACACATAGAAATATTTATTTACATAGGTTAATTTGAAACTGACTTTTATTTTTGAACAGTGTAACTCATGTTTTAGCAATCAGTTATACTACAATATATTTTATAACTTATGCAAGATGAACAAGTTTGGAGAGTTTTATTATATTTTAGAACATTTAGTGATGTTGAGGCGATCAAATATAGTGATGAAACTTAAATTGTAATTGGGATGCTGCAAAATCGTAATACTTAAGCAAATTCAGTAAATTTGTATGTTTAGATAAAGTATTTGATACGATTCCTAGTAATTGACTGATTTAAGCTATTTATTAAATGTAAATAAATATACGTTAAATAAGTTTTTAACCAACATAGAATACAATTTTGAATAAGAACTTAATTAATGTATTTTTAAATGATTATGCAACATTATTTCATAGCTTGCTTTTGTGATGTAAATAAAATAAATATAAACAAATTAAAATATATGTATATATAAAGTTACAATCTAAAACAAATATGCCATTTTGAGTTCCGTATGTGTATCATTATTGAAAAATTATAAAAAACTTTACAATTATCTTAAGGTTTTTGTCAAAATTAACAATAAAAAGTGCAGGTAGTAATAACATAATATAAAATTTTTATATTTATTAAACTTGTCAAGAATATCAATACTTTGTACAATCAAAACAACGATTCCCCAAACTTGTTAGCAATCAAAATTAAATGCATTTAAATTGACTTTACAAATATTTGAATTTAAATTGGGAGAATGATAATTAAATGGTGTAAACATGTTTAAGAAACACTATAACTATTAAAATGCAAATGTAACTTTTAATAACAGAATGGTGATAACAAATATGTAGGGGCCTATGTAACTTTTAATAAAATTTTAGTTGCTCCAAATTAGACAGTTAAACATCACTTGTTTTGAAATTAAGATGGATCATTCCTTAAAAAATGATAGTAAATAACTATACTAAAAATGTATGATTTAATCAAATTTACCGAATGATACACTCGACTTTGAACATATCAAATTTACTGTCCAAATTTATTGTGTTGAGAACAAATCTTTTTTTTTAAACATACTTATCCTACAAGGAGATGATCAATTTTTGTGAACCATTTTCTTCTTAGAAGCAAAAAAAAAAACTATTTGCTTTCTATTTTGTAACTAATGTTTGAAACTTTAATTTAGTTTCAAATTAAAAAGTCTAAATTGAAAATGATTTTGCTACAAATTAATGTTGATTTTAACCTAAGAGAAGACTCACAAACATTGTATGAGAGATAATTCGAAATTGAAACTTTAAAGAAGAATTAAAAACAAGTGAGGAGGTTCATGTATTCTTCAATGTGTTCTCGCCCATCTTATTTTTTGTATGTAAATTTAGTTGAAAACATTAGTGCACACAGAAATAAACCAAAAATAACTTATTGTGTCCATCTTAACGTGAAGCAAGGGGAAACCATTCCAAAACATAAAAGCGAGGAAGATCGTAATCTGTGAGCAACTGCCTTCCTAACTTTTATGTACTTAAGGGACATATTAAGTAGAATTAAAGTTAGCATTTAACTATGTTCATCCTTATATCAAATAGTATAAATCAAGATTAATTAAAATGATTGTAAAGTCAATACAAGCACATTGTTTTAGTATTAATAGTAATAATAAATTGACAATAATCTTAAAATGAAATAACAATACATACAAGGAAGGCAATCTAGTATTTTTTTTGTTTTGTTTTAAAGTTGTTAAATATTTGGGTTGATAACAAGTAATTGTTAAAACTGCATATTTATCAATATTTAATATATATTTATATATATTAGATAAAAAGATGATAAGTTTTGAAAGATGAATTTAAAGTGAGAGAAGATTAGCTAAGATATAGGGGGTGTTCTGTAAGCAAGTTCACCTTTAACAAACATACATCACAATGTGTAGTCTAACCAGGTATGTACAATACGACACCATTAACATCTTTGTTTTGTCACTTTTCACAATCACTTTTCACTTCACTTGAAAATAATATTCAAAAGTTCTGATTTAAGATGTGATTCTATTCCATTTTTGAACACAAAACATGCAACAGTATCTAGGTATTAGTGAAAAGCAGACTTAAAGGATCAGAATATTCAAAGCTTTAATTCCTTTAAATGCGATAGTATCCAATGTAAATCACTCGTTTAACATTCCCACATATGTTTTTCTTTTTCTATAAGTTCTTATATTTAAAACCATAATCCACACACACGTATTACAAACTAGATTAGGCTAAACTGCTGACTAAAATATTTTTAATAAAAAAACTAATTCATAAAAAAATACAAACTAAATTTGATTTACCCCCCATTTTCTAATTGTACAGTCACGTCCGAACTAAACTTGTATATCGCTCAGCAACTTGGGACGTAAGCAACCGATATGAAATTCTAAAGTTATATTTTCAAGGACAATGAAACATAAGATGATGGAAAGTTGTTTAAAGGACAGTTTTAAAACTTCTTTCGTTACAATGGTCCACCATTCACACGCACAAGTATTCGAGTATTTAACATTTATACAATCAGAAAAAGATGACTGCGGTCATAGAAGGCTTTTATTTTTTTTCAGGAATAACATTTTATACAGTTAAAACAGTACCGTCCAATTCGCTAACACAATTTGTTTTGTGAAAAAGGTTACGAGTAAGTGGCAGAAAAACAGTCGACGAGAGAGACTGCAAATTTTTAATAAGGAGATATTTAACAAAAAGCAAACACTTAGTTGGTTTAGCAATAATTATTTACACAAACTAAAAAGAATCAACAAAACACTGTTGTTGGAGATAATAAACTAAGTTAGGCTATTTCATTACATATTAATATATTATATAATATGTACATAACCGATGATGAGAAACTTATTTACAAGCTTTTCATCATTTTGACTATTTCTTTTGATTGAAATTTGTACTGACACCTGCACAGCGGAATAATAGCTGAGAACTTGTAACACAATAACTTCTCAAAATAAACAAATAACAAAACTCAATTTACAACAAGTATATGTATTTGTACACATGATAACGATAATAAAAAATGGTTCCTTGGTTTTACCTACAGAACCTAAAAAATAAACTTGTTTGTTTGCAAAGGATAAAAGAATTAATTTATAGATATAATTAAGGTATATACAAGATTTCTTAACTCAAACTATAAAATAGATTTTTTTGAGATTACGTTAAACTACAGATAGGTAAATTTTAACAGCAACAATTCAAATTAAATATAAAATACATATTTCTTAAGTCTTTTAGTGTGTGCCAATATATTAGGTAATAATTTATAATACAATCAAAATTTTAAAATACAATGACATTAAACAGTAGGAAAACAAAACAAAGAAACCTACATATTTTTAATAAAGTCTTAGTGATATGATAAATATAGAATAAAAGTATACATTTTATCAACAATAAGGTATGATTAATTATTATTTTTAATAAAATGTTTTCAAAACCAATCATATATAAACTGTAATGCTAATTCGAATTGTTAAATTGAAACAACATTTTGTTAACACTTTGGAGTTGTTCTCGTATTTAATGAAAATGTTTTAACTTTAGATAAAGAATACAAAATATTTATTATGAAATAATGAAGAAAATAAAATTAAAAGGGAAACTTACTTAATTAGTATTACAGTACTCTACTTCCAGATAAAAGAGCAACACATTTAATTAGGTTTAAATGTTCAGATGTAGGTTTTAATACTTAATGATAGTTTTAAAAAACAACTAAACATTGTAAATAACTGGCAAACAAAATTAAATAATGGCACTTCAAGTATAATATTAAAATTATAAACATCAACTTTACTCCAAAGTGTTAAATTATTTAAGTATCCTACCTCGCATGGCTACATAACCCATAACACAACTTTAATTAAATAATTATGTTACATAAATTGTTAATATTAGATTTTAAATCATTGGAGATTAAGTTTAAACAAATTGTAAAACCATCAACAATCATGCATAGGCAATTTATAATTACCATACAAATAAATAAAAAAATAACAATAATAAAATAACACAGCAATCTCTCCCCATTTGAATAACATCCCTTAAAATCACAACGATTAAAATAATTTTTGTAAAAAGTTGATTATCTAAGGAAGAATAATGGTATTTAATCATAGGTTTCTCACATTTTATTAAATATTTAAGAAAGAAAACAACTTTTAATTATATATACAAAACAGTTTTACTTTTTTTATCAATTTAATTGACTAAAAGTTAAGCGCTAACACCAAGAAATTGAAAAACTCTTAAATATTTTCTCATGATTTTGTTAGTTTCCGCACTGTTTGAAAACCAACCCTCAGTAGTTGTTTTAAGAAGAAAAATCAATTTCACAAAACTGAAACCTGTTCAGGCACATTTTACAATATCTCGCTTACACACTTAAATAAACGCAGAGAGCAATCTGTACTCATTTTAATTTTGAACTAATTATAAATGGAAATAAAACATAACTGGACAGTACCATATAATATTAGAATTGGATGGGAGAAAAATGCAAAAATTGATCTTTAATTTTAGAGCTTGTATGTAATAATATCGGTAGATTTATTATAACTAAATTTTAACTCGAAACCAAAGTGAATCAAAGTTATTGGTTTAAATCAGTGTCTTTCCCGAGCAATATTTAAACACGATTCTGATTTTTCTTATAAAGTTTGATAAACTGACATTAAAAAAAGAAGCAAAAATGGGTTAAACTTAAAAAAAAACAAAAACAAACATTTATATATATATAAATAAATAGATATTTCTTATATACATTGATTCAAAACTAATTTTCTACATTAATATCACACAAGTTGAACATATTTTCTCATTTATGTCTTTTTATTTTTTTTTTATTAGCAAAGAATTATTCCTATAATTAGGGCAGGTCATGATGTAATGAACTTTGTGTTGAGCCTAATCGCTCGTTATACAGTCTTGTTTTTCATTAAGGAAGTTTAAAAATTAAATGATAAATTGTACCTTTTTTAAAGTAAAAAATCAAAATCAGTAAAGACAGCTTTAATAAACTAGTGAGGGAAGGTTTGGTTAGGCAGGCCAGCTGACTTGACTCTAGTGCGATGATTGCCGTTAAGGCAGCCCGCTGCCACACGGCCTTATCTCCATTCAAGAAAAAAAATATCAATCTAAATAAAAAATGATGAAGAATAAAAGAAAATTAAAATACTACGAAAGTTTAATTTTAATTTATCTTCTCCTTTTGTTTCTTGTAGTTTGCAGGTGGGTTGGGATAGTAAATGGGTTGCACAACGTTTACGCTCGTATAAAATGGGGTGAAATGGAAAAAATGAATTTTTCCCGTCGATTTGACGATACATGATTCTGGTTGGATCACCTGGAACAAACAGATGTTATAAAAGTGTTGTTAGAATTATTGTTAGTAGCAAGTAGATAAAAGATTTAAGTGAGAGAAAATCCTGAAGTGGTGGAATACAAAGTGCAGGTAAATTAAATGAGTTTAAGTATCATGTAGCCGAGAATACAAATAATAAAAGCTATGAACATGGTTTAGTTTATCAATCATATCAATGCAAAAGAATTTTATAGATATTATGCACATATCAAAAGAATAAACTGATAACAAACAGACAAACAGAACAATATTAGAAGGTCATCAGTGGAATAGGTAATTAATCTGTATTGCAGATGTAATTAATATTTTCTTTTTCTTATTGCTTGTTTCCTACAACATTCAACATTTTACCTTTTGAATACCAACGTCCTGATATCCGGATGTCAAAAAGTTTGATTAGAAATACTAAAGTCTTTATATCCGGACGTGAGTAGAACAATCGAAAATTTGAGAATCGACCATTAACTTCATGTTTTTTAAACAAATATTGTAATAATGAAATCAGAAAATAGTTTTTTTTAAATATGCTAATTATAAACTTCAATAAAATAACTGTTAAAATCCTAGGAACTATGATTTTTTCAATAATGTCATGTAAATTTTTAGTTATAGATGTCAGTGAAGTGAACTATTTTGAATTAAACATTTTTTAAAGCATATTTTTACAAATGAATTTAAAAAAACAACAAACAATTTGGTGAGTACTTTTTAATTAAAAAAATTTTTACTTTTGTTAGGAGCAAATAAATTATATATTACGATAAAAAATTGAAATAGACACAATTAAAAAAGAAATAATTTAGTTTGACAAAAAAATAATGGGTTTATAAGCAAAGATTTTAAGTTATGCGCGAAGATCTACAAAGGGCCAGTATTTCTCAGCAGTCAGATATAAAACTCACTGGTATTTAAAAAAAAAATTAGTTTTCTGCACCGGTGCTCAAAAGGTTAATACAACTATAATTATTTAGCAAGAAATAATTTCATACTTTTTTTATCTTACTGTAAATATAAAAAACTGATTTAATAATAAAATGTATAGAGTGTGGGTTTGGAAAGAAATAGTTTTCCTACAACGATAATTATAAACTTACTTAAATTGATAGTTCACGAGTGTGCGTTGGCAGGTGTAGGGGAAGCAGTGGTCGGGGTCGTGGCAGAAGGCGGTGGTTTATCTTCTGTTTGAGGAGTCGGAGGTGCATCTTTGCGTGGAGGCATACGCTCGTTGATTGCATCCAAACCTTTTGCTTCTGCGAATGAAGTAATCTTGTGGTTTGGTGAAAATCCTTGTAGTGCTGAAATGCGTAAACGATATTAGCAAAACCTATTATAGAACGAGAGTGTTGTAAATCAGGATTCTTTAGTTCTCAGTATTTAAAAGTGTTATTATGATTATTATTAAAAAATACATACATGGCTTTTATAAATTAGTTACACAGAAAAAATGTAACAAAACAAAACATGGTTTAAAACTCAGTCGCTCCACACTGTAATCTTTATTCAGTTTTGATAAGACATGGGGGTCTCTACCCTGGCCTGGTGCTCTGTTGGCCAAATACGATTCATGAAATAAAAATAGCACTGAGCACCTGTGTAAGACTTTATGATGACGGGTTTGTTTGCAAATCCAAAAGAGCTATCATGAGGAAGATTGAACTAGCAAACTTAGTAGTAATACAACTCTTGAAGAATGTTATTTTTATCACATTCCACTCTTTTACATTAAAAATAAATTACTTTATTAATTTGATAACAATGTTCCCTGTATAGCTGCTGAAAAACATTTATATATTGTTTGTCTTACTAATTTCATATAGTGTAATTTCATGTAGTGTAATTTCAATTTCTCAATTATATTAATTTAAACACAAAATTGTAAAACATTTACTCAACAAGTTTTAAGATTTTATGAGATTTTGAATAGGATATAGAAAAAATTACGAATAGTTTTAGTTTCAAGTTTATCTCACCATTTTTTAGAGATGTTTTCCCACCAGAGAGCGCACCAAGAGGCAACGATCCAGTCGGAGTGAGACCTTTAAGCTGAAGTACACTCTCGCTCTCTTCTCTGTAAATAGGATACAGTTATACAATACCAACTTAAACGCTATTTGAATTAATACTGTAACCTATAAACGAAATATGCATAAATAACACAACTTTTAATTCTGTATGCTGTTTTAAATATATTATATTTTATGTTCCTGGTTTCTTATAAAGTCTAATTTCTACCAAAAGTGCCATGCCAATGCCTTGCTGTGCTACCATTTACCGTTGCTGTGTTGCTCTGCTGTCAGTTACTAACATGAATTCCATACTCACTTGGCGTATTTAATTACATTCCAGTTTCTATCTTCAACATTGTTATCGTCGTAGTCCAGGTTGTAAATTGTATAGACATTCTTGTCACAGCATTAATAATGAGTTATTCTTTGGTTTTATTATTCCACAGCATATAAAGTAAATAAGAAAGAACATCTCAAGTGAGTTGTTGGTAGAACTCAAATCTACCATTTCCATAAAATACCAGAAACCTTGTTCCAACGGCTACAGCATGATCTGTTGTAGTTTCCATTGGCCATACCAATGGAAGAGAGGACTAAACTCTTTTGGGGTTAGGTGGAACACTCCATTGGGCATCTCTTTTGGGGTTAGGTGGAAGAGAGGACTAAACAGTCCTAACCTTGCCCCGAAAAAATAAAGTCAATATCAATATCAATACCATCAGCTCTCCAACATAAAAGAGCAGCAGGCCGAATGTGATTGTAACGGCACAGCATGTCTAATGGAAACTAAATCTTTCTTGTCAATGATATTTAATCAACTAGTTTTGTCAATCTATTGTAGATGGCATGACAGTTTCAGTGAAATTGGATTTTATAGTCTTTTAAAATAGTACATTCGGTCTTAATAATGTTCAATTGAAACACTAGTAATGTTATCAGATACTTACAATACATTTGTTATTTCTTCACTAGTACTTTCTAAACTTCAGAAGATAGTGGAAAATGCATATGTTCAAGTGTAATAATAATTGTGATGAATATATCAAAAGTCCTAAAGCTAATGTAAATAAAAACATTATAGGCCTACGTAGAATAAGAATATCACCAAACTCTCTCACTTTAATGAAAATAAATAAACATTTTATTTAAAAAATCTATTTGAGATGCTTTCTAACATAAAAATTTGATACTTTTTCTCTGATTTAAAAAATTTTCCTTCTAAGTTCAATAAGTAGTTTTAAAATGTAAGATAATTTGTATAATCTTTCAAAAGCTTAATCAATACATTCTCCTCTGAGATAATAAACATCAAGCATAACATTGAAATCTAGAAATGCTTATTTAAAAACAGATATGGTATTCCTAAAACCTTTTCTAAGTTTTTGTTAAATTTGTATACCATTAGTTTATCAACACTCATAGACAAAATTAATTTATAAATAATACTTTTGGCTATAAGATAACATTTTCAGAAATATTCTGAAAAAAATAAACAAACCTTAACACTGAGAATACTCTGGCCATTTTCCCGATGGCACGGATTTTATTTCGAATAACTTCCTTCCTTAAGTTTGCTGCTGCTCCTGAAATCACATCAAAACCAAATTACTTAAACAAAGTTTATAAAATGTAAGCCCATCCCGTACAGGGACCTCACCAAAGATGTTAATAAATCCTTTGACAAATATGTCAGGAAAAACACAAGTTTTAATTCTAAAAACAAGAATCAATCCAAAATACCTTGTAAAACATATTTTGACCGAATAACTTTGAAGAAATCATTAGCCTCAAGTCCAGTAGTTGTACAGAATTGACAATTAATAGCAACAACAAATTTGTATTTATATCATTAAAGTTTAATTTTATAACAAAATTTCAGACATTTTGCTTCTAATATCAAAAATAAAATGCATAACTAAAAATAAATACAGTGGTAGCATTTATTTAATATTGTATGTAATGGATAAAACATTTCTTTCAATTAGTTACTTAGAATAAATGTATAGTTCATGCAGCCATAGAATCATGCATGAATTTTGGTAGTCTGACAGTTTATAATACTAACTATAAAATGAATTTATCAGTTTTTAGTGAATATCCATAGGAAAAATGAGCTATTGCAGTGGCCCTTATGGTAAGACCCAAGGTCGGGAGTAGCAAATGAGCACCGATCATGGTCCCCAGAACACGTTTTGGGGTGTCATTAAAAATCATATATATATATGTATGTATGTGTGCGCACTCAAACGCATTATACGTCCGATTTGGACCAAATTTGGTACACACATTGGGTTTCTAAGTCGCTTGAACTGGTAGGTTAGACAAAAAAATTTACCAAATTTTTGACCGGAAGTAAATTTTTTTGGAGATTTTTCTTACTAGAATTAAATTTTTTTTAAAGTTTTCTTTAAAAAAAATAGACATACGAAATAATTCTCCACATTTTGTTTTTTTACTAGACCTAATAGCCCATCTGGTCCTTCAAAAACATCAAAATGTAAAATACCGTAAAAGTACCAGAATTAAATCCACGGCTTTTACCGTGGTGACCGATGGCAATATATTTGGTACATGCTGGCAGCACCTTCGTGAGTAGATAAATTTCCCAAATAGTTGTTTGAAACCCAAAAACATATATAAATTTAATTTTGGAAATTCGCTCAACTCACGCCAGCGGTTCAGCTGCGTGGTCGAATTATTTTATTATTTATACAATCCTGTTTTGCAAAGAGGTTTTTAGATTACTACAGAAGTATTCAACATATTACAATATTCATATATTTTTTTAAAAGAGTAAGCTAATTTTACTGCAGTCTTTTCTGTTGTATTGTATAGTAAATATTTAGCTTTCATTATCCTAAATGGCAACACATCTGTTTTGACGATTTCAAAGTGTAAATTTCTATTTTATTTTCCTCTGTACAAAAAACAATTACATACAGACAACACTACTGCAGTTAATATCCACATACCTCACAAAATTCAATCCACACTGGTGTTCACTATCTAAGATAATACATTTCCGTTGAATGGATTTTTTTTATAAACATACATTTTTTTCCTGTAGTAGTTTTTTTTCTTGAGTATTTTTTGTACAAAGTGTAACACTAGGTTAGTGAGTCGACTCTTCAAACATTATATTCTTGTTTCTAAAAGTATTATTCGAGAAATTCATTTTCCTCAAGAGTTAAATTATTTAAGCTTTATTTTTGGCATTTTTATTTTATTATAAAATTTAGAAACAGCCCCTGTGGGAAGGAGAAGTTGGAATCACGTTTTCTGTTTCCCCCAAATGTTTTCTGTGATTTCATCTAAAATGGTTCCACTTTAAAATCTATAATTTTCTCATGCCAACTTCCTTATTTTATAGGTACCTTTATTTATTGTTTAACAACCAGAGTTTTTATTCTCAAGACATTTTCCAATTATGGAAAGAATGCTTGGTGACAATTATTTGTTGATTACTTGGATAAATTCTTCTAATGGTGTTACTAGGCTATTTTATTATAAAATGTTTTATTACTAGAACTTTATCTTCTTAATAATTTTTCAGAATTTTCATGTTCTTAATTAGGCTAATAAATAAATAATGAATGTTACAATAGATGTTTGGTCTGTTTAAATTTTAACTATTTATCCGTCATATACATGTGTTTAGTCATTAAATGACAGATTAGTAAAGGCAAATAATATTCACCTTACCAATACTAAAATTACACTAATTAATAAAACAACCAAATTGTTTTGGTTAAAAAAACACAGAATTTAAAATGTAATTTTCAATTATTTATCAAAATTTAATAAAGTGTTTGTTTGTTGTATTATTATTTCGAAATGGAAAACAACCAAATTTCTGACCAGGTTTTGTAAAACATGAAAGTTAAAATTTAATAATAAAATTGCATAAGCTGTGATAAAATAATTTCACAGTTGTTGTTATTTTCAAACTTAACGCAAACAAATAAATAGCAGGATCAGTTAAAGGACTGGACAGAAATGGTGTAACTTTAGGTTTTTATAGAAAAGATAGCCTATAAGAAAGCTATGTATAAAAGAACCTAACACTTTATGCATAAAGAACAATAACGTTTATAATGTTTGTACCTTTAATGTAAATTTAATAAATAGGATGGAATAAAGTTAGCATTCCACTAATTGATTGTACTTTTTTAGTTTGAACAAAACCATAAAACTCTTTTGCAAATTTTAGATTGGTGTAGAGCCGCGTAAAAGGACAAAGTTGAGTGAAATTAATGTTTTGTTAAAATAAAACATCAATAATTTTAGTTTGTAAGAAAACCCTTACCAAATGATGTTAAAAAATCAGTAAATCACCAGCATAAGCCACATTCCCTCAGATTTATTTGTTGTAACAACACCTTACAAAAATGATGCTGCCAATGTGGGGCTATTATTTATAACCTTTTTTAATAAAATAAAACATTTGTAATTATATTGTATGTGAGGACCACCTGTAAGCGTAAAGTTAAATATGTATATACATAAACACATGTTAAAGGAAAGGGTAACACAAGTTGCAGGGTTTTTAAAGATTTTGGACACCGAAACAACATTGACAAATCTTGTACACAAACACTAACACAAACACTTATTTTGTTTCCTAAGATGCATATTATTCTAAACAAATATAATGTTAAAGCTTTTAAATTTGTTTACAGTAAAGGTTTCAACACATTGGACTTAAGGCTCCCAGAGTAACACACAACTTAACTAAACATTAAACACTTTGAAAGCAACCATAGCAGCTTTGTTAGTGATGCTAACACAAACTATGTTCTACACTCAGGACAAAATACATAAAAACCTTGAACAATGATAGGCAATCGATTATTATTTTAAAAATTACTCTTAAATTTTCAAAAAAGACGGCGAAACAATGAAATATGGAAATTTATTTTGTCGACAATATGATTAATTCAAACAGAAAAATGTGGACCTATTAATTTGAAAGTTTTCACAGCAACCACATTACCTGCTTTATTTTGCAGTGGTAATAAAGTAAATATGAAATATGAACAATTCAGACAAACATTTAAATTTAAATATGTTGAATTCGTATGCACTAAAATTTAAATATAAGTAAATTTGTTAATGTTATGGTAACGTATATGCTCTAGCATATGGCTATATGGTGATTCGCTTAAAGTAATCAATATTTTGTCCAGAGAAAAGGTGAACACACACACGTTTAACATCTACACCTATAGACGCTAGCCGCTATTCACTACCCAAACAACAAAACAACAGCACCGTCAATATGTTCGACTCACCAACAGAATCCCACGAGAGTTCAAGGAGAGACACAGAGATCACCCATAGTCCACGGAAATAAAATGTAAAACAACACAAAGATATATAAAACATAAGAAAAAACAGTGTGCATATAAAATACATTACAAGATGTTATTTTAATAAATAAAAAATAAACAATATTTATTTTGAAAACAATATTTTTTTAAATACGGTTAGTTTTATTTTAATGAAATCAATGAAAATTTTACAAAAAAAGTGTGCTAAAACTAAAAGACAGAAAAAAGAAGATACACTAGAAGAATATTGGACTCCCCTTTATCTTTAAGTACATTTGAATAACCTTAGAAAATAAATGTTAAGAAGTTCTAATACTGTCTTATTAATGTAGAAAAAAAATGAATACTTTACTACATACAAAGAATTGTACACAGATTAATTATATTAAATTATATACTGTCCATTATATACACTATAACTATTTTCAATAATAAACTAAGAGTTTGTTTAAAGTTTATTTAAAAGACAAGTAAAATTGAAGTTCAGATGGTGTTATAACATGGGCACAGAGGTAATCTAAAGAAAGGAAAACATCAGTGAATTGGATATCAACAATACTTTTAAATTAATGAAAATGCAAAAAGCAAACAGGAAAATTTGTATTAAAACAAAGTATGCATAGCACATCACATTCCTGATATTTACAGTTATAGTTACTGTATATGTTTTTACAAAAAATTACTAAATATTCAAACCAAAGTTTCTTATACTTGTAAGAAAACCTCAATAAAGTTTAATAACACATGATTTTTGCAATATACTTACTTCTTCCAAACAGCTGTAAATAATTTAAAGAAACATTTTCTTTTGAGCTAATAAACACATTATCTCTTAGTAAACATTTGGTTTTACTATCTAGAACTTTAAATTCTCTACTTGTTATTTTTTAATTGTTTAAAATCAGCAATCAATAAATTAATATTTGTTGGGATAAAATTATTGTATTATTACCATTTAAAAAGGAGAATAAATTACCATAAACAAACATATACATCTTTCACAAAATTTACAAAATATCTCAATTATTTATTTATTTGAAAATAAATCTTGCATGGACATCAAAACGAATAAGTAAAAAACTAATGATGTTCAAATGCAATAAATACTCAACATAACATGATTTTTAGAACGTTATTATAATATTAAAATCTATTAAGAAAAAATTGTTATTATTTCAAACATAACACAAAATAACTGATCACACCGAGGCCAAATCATCATTATAAATCCAACATTAAAATGTATGTTTTATTATTGTCAATATATAAAAATTGTCAATGCCTAACTAATTTGGAAACAAATAATTTATAAACATGCAGGTATTCACAACTTCGGTGTTGTTTACCTTTGTAACTACAAATCACCTTTTAAACAATAAATTTAAAAATCTACAACTAAGTTGGTAGTAGAACTAAAAGACGATTAACTGTTTCATATTTATACATGGACAAATATCATAGTGTTCTATTTTTCCAATTTTAGCCACTTTTTATCAGTTTTAGTGTTACAATCACTTAATGAAAGTATAATTTTGTTTAAAGTTAAAGTTAACTTCATCTGTGATTCAAGATTAGATAAATTGTCACTGTCGAGCAAATGAACAATATCAAAATTACTACGAACATGGTTAGTAGTCAAAGCTATACAGAAGTCTACAAAACACACCAAAGCCACTAACAATTCAATTCCGTTCTTCTGTGACAAAAAACATATAGAATATCGGTTTAAATACTGGATATGACTTTTCTATTAGTGCCAAAATATATCAAATAACTTTGAAACAGTAGCTATAAAGGCCTCTCATTTGTATTGGACAAAAAATTGTTGTATGATATATTCTATTCAAAAGCAGTTAAGAGGTTAACAACTTAAAATTTTATTTTACTTCAGATCCAAACTAGGCGCTTTACAGAAAAAGAAAATATGAAGGCAAGAATTGTTTTGCAACCATGTACATTTTTAATTTCATTTTCAATAATATGAACAATAATAAGGACAAATTACTATTAGAATCCTTGGTAGTTTACTAATAGTTGATTATAATAATTGTTTTATATTTTACTAAGTTCAATATGTATGTTCCCCAAGAAAAAAATAGAAATTGAAAAGATTTGACATGCTTAATTGTAACTAAATAATGTTAACAGGCATATTTTGGCCTCGGATGTGTGTAATATACAAATTTTGAAATTACTAGGCTTACTAAAAACATATCCACTAGATTATATCTACACACGATAACAACAATATGAGCAACTCACACAAACACAGACTACAAAAAATAACCACCAAACAAAAAAACAAAATTGAACCAAACAAAATTAAGAAAATTAAACAAATAATTATAAAACATAATGTAATGAAAACATAACAAAACGGCATTCAAAAAAAGTCATGCCAATTAACGCAACCAGAAAAATATAATAAAATAAACGAAATCTAAAACAAATGTCTTCATATGATATTAATTTAATTAAATTTATGATTCTTTATTTTAAATTGAAAATAAATTTGATTTAAAAATTTAATTTGTGCTTAGCTACATCTACAGTATTAGTGCTGTCATGAATAAGAAAACCTTCTACGCCAAAATAGCTAACTAAGGGATATTTACTTGTGGATGGAAGAAGAGGTTAGGGAATGTGCGTTCAATGCTCTTCATTGCGCATGAATGCTTATTCAAATTGTAATTTGGCCCAAAACAAATAAATACAATAAATATTCTGAGAAAAGATTCACATTTGAAGTATACAATTTTGCTCCAAACCAAAAACATCAGAAATAAAAAATAAAAAAATAATAAAGAAGCCATAAATATACAATATTAGGACAAAATAATGAACACAAAGAAATTTTTATAATTTCAAAAAGATAAATATAAAATATATAGTTGAGAATATCTTACAATAATACAAAAGAAAATAAATGAGGAGTTTACAATAAATTGACACAAAATATATTTGCTAGAATAGTCAAAAGAAATACACAAATGTATAGAGCGAAAATTACTTTTAAGGATTTATAAATTTGTTTACCCAATGTTTATAAAATTACTAAAAGGTGAAATTATTAATGTTTGAATGTTTTGATTTGTACCCCTCTACATAATCTAGTAAACAGCACTAAATAAATAAAACGAAACCTAACTCTAATGTCAGAGAATATTAGTTTGTTTCTTTTTTTGTTTTTATGCAACCAGATAGAAAAATATTAGTACATAATTTACATTTATTATTATACAACTTTATTGTTCCCTTATTGCATTACGCTTATGGTTGTATAATGATACATAACTTAATTTGGTAAATATTAGAGGTTAATATTATTATGTGAGATTCAATATTTCTACTTGAAGATCACAAGGATATAGAAACTGAATCAATGAAGAAGAGGTAACAAAGAGATTATATTGTAGGTGTAGGAAGTAAGCTAAAGAGAAGACAAAAATATCTACTTAATGCAGGATGTATTAGTTATAAAGAGGAATTCAAATGTTAGACAAAATATTAACTACACTCAAAACTTCAAACGTTAAATAAACCACATCCTACAAAATTATGGGAGATTGAATCGGGCATCTCGTTAGTCAAAAGAACAAAAAATAAATGTAATAAAATAAACTAAATAAAAAAATAATGATAAAATACAATAAATCAAACCCAAAAAACTCAAATTAAAAACTAAAAACTTTGAAAAGGAAATCGAATAAAACCCAAACAGTATAAGGAGGAGCCAGAACTTACCATTCTTTTGTTTTATTATTACTTTGGCTGAAGACGACCGGAAAGGCCAAGGCATGACAATATAGAGAGAGAAAGAAAGGGAATAAAAGTGCATGTCAGAAAGTGCTCAACCAAGAAAAGGATAGATTTCTTTTTATATGGATTTTGAAACCTCCATTTTATCTTTTCAAGCAATTTTATTTAAAAACACCTACTATATTTTGTAATTATTCTTAATTTGTTTTTTGTTAACATTGTTCTTATTTATTAAAATTATCAATTTTAATAAGGTTTAAAGCACATAACATTTAAAAATATGAACATTCAAATAAATTATTTTTTATGGGAGACAGAAAGAAAAGAATTGAGAGGCAGAAAATTGAGGTTTCAAACAGAGTGCATGAAAAAGGTGAAAAGGGTGTTACTATTATGTGATATCAAATAAGGGCTATTACTAGATAATACTTATTCAATAGCCTAATTAACATTCTTTGAGACTTGAATGAGAAAATAATAATAAAAATAAATTCAAATGTGGAATCAAACACACTTATTAAATATAATTAATTAATATTAGATTATCTATATAACTTTTTTATTTACTATAGCAAGATTTTGTAGTCTCAAAAATATATTATTGAAAATAATAATTATAGTACTAAATAAGCAAGCAGAAAAATAAGAACATAAAGAGAAATATAAAAAAAGTATTTGCAAAGAAAACAGAAAATGTACTTAAAATTATGATTTTCTTTCCTGGTTGCATTCCTGAACTAATATCTATTTTTAAATTTGTTTAAACTTATGTTTAAAAAAAACATTTGCACGAAAAATTATTATAAAATTTGAAGGAATATGATTGGAACACAAAAAAACATAAAAATTCAACTAAAAAATACACATTGATTTTGGTGAAACAAACAAAATAATAATCATAAAATGCAACCATTACACATTTATAAAAAACAACAATCAACTATTCTAAAAAATTATTCAAGCAAAAACTGGTCAAACACACACACAGGGAAGTTGGATAGGGCCTAACCTAACCACAACTAAAAGTATAGGAATAGGATACAAGGCTACAAGTTGTTTGTCTTCCAAGATGTAAATTTATTCATTAAATAATTGTATACTAATATTAAGTAATTAAGAAATATATTTTGGTTAAAAGCAAAGCCTTCCTAACAATAATAATAAAATTAAAAAAAACACAAGAAATAATCTAGCGTTTTATATTTCTTGAATACTGCAGTTATTATTTAACACAGATTAAGAGCAGATTTCAAATAGTAATTAGTTTTGACTTTATGCTACTACGATGATTTTCAGCCTATATTCAATAGATTTGAATTTTCCATTATATTATATAGAGTGACATAAAAGTATTCAAACAACTATATATCCCGCTCCTACTCTACATACAAAATTTATAGACCCATCACTTTAAAGGACTCTACATAAGATGGGTTTTTAATAGGGTGTTTCAAAAAAATAAAATGTTTTTTTTTTAAATTTCAAATGTTAGATATTTTTGTTATTAAATTTGTTGATACTATACATAAGAACATACAATTCAGTTTAGATGTCTAAATTCAGTAATAAAATTTTTTATACATGTTCAATGATGTATACTAATTAATGGACTGAATTGTTTTCATAATTAAAATTAAGTGTAAATGGTAAACAAATTAATTTCGGATTACTAGAAGGTAGATTAAATTAGCCTAAGTTTTGGCTTACCTATACATTTAGAATGTTAAATTGAAATAGAAATAAATGTAAATGTATTTTTTTTTATTTAGGCTGTCGAGGCAGAAAATCAAGTTTTCTTATCAAGTTTGTTTACCAACAAGACAAACATCCCTGGTATTTGAACCACTACCTTTCAGCTACAAGACTAACATGAATATTTAGAATATAACTTTGTTTTTGTATAACAGTTTTATACAACAAACTGGTCATCTAAACTGAATGTCTATTGGCATATTTATATTACCTGGAAATTTCAAATATTAAATAATAAACTTATTTTGAAAATTTTCAGTAAAACATTATTTTATACATTTTTGGAACACTTTTTTCACACATTGTGGAAAGTTTAGGTAGGACTTTAAACTGACCAGTTGCCCTAATAATTCTGAGGTAGGACAGGAGCTGAGATTTACAGTGATTACAATATTTTATGCCACCCTGTATATATAATCAGTTGGTAATATTCCAAACACAATATTTCATAATGAAGTTTAAAGAGTAATGATATTTCATCAGACAGTACAAAATTAGGGACATCCAAGTTACTTGTTTCGTTAGAAGTGAGGCTATAAAAAACTAAATATATATGGTAATATGTTTCTTTTAAATGTTTTCGATTACTAAGTACAATTATTTTTAAAACACTCCACTATACAGATTACAAATATAATTTACAAGATAGGAAACTACCAGAATGTTATATATTGCCTGTGGCAAAACTTCCTAAGCTTATTAAATTTATTATAAATTGACATTACCAAAATAAGTATGACAAATTCAAGAAAATGGACATACAGACAAATCTAATAAACATAAATGAATTTCTATGTTAATTTGTCTTAAAATGATTTTCTAATAAAACAAACTTAATAGTTGTATTCATCGAAAAATTACTAATACTTTAAACACATTTAATGGTACAAAATAATAATAATAATTTACAGGACTTACTCGGTTCAAAAGTTAAAGGCTTTTTTTTAGTTTCTGAGAAATACTTGCGACATCTTCTTTTCAAAACAAACTAATTTTCTTGAATAGATCTAAGAGTAGAGTTTCAATAGACTTTTCTACAAATGTCAAGAGAGCCAAAAATTCAGGTATTTAAGCTTTACAAGATATAAGTTGTTATTCATGGGACATGCAAGTTTAGTCTTCTAATTATTGTGCTTTGATACTGAGACTAAATCTTGCTTTCCTTCCTACAACAGTGAATAAAGTTGCTGAATTAAATTCTTAATGACAAATTCTAAAAACTTAGGCGTACATGATGTTTGAGATAAATACCAAGTATTGTTGGAATTAAGTCTTTTACAGAGCTAAAACAAGTGGCAAAATATGTAGCAATCAAATTGAACATAATTTTATATTCAAAAACAAAAAGATAATTTAATTACAAAGCGTATGTAGTTTAATCCTCCTGAACTAAAAAACATCAAGGTTTGTCATTTTTTAAATATTTTATTACTAACAATTTTTAATTCCTCAGTAAAGAATTAGATGAACTACTAAATTAATATAAGTGGGGTAGATATTTTGATAATTTTTTCTCATACAATCATGTATAATTTTATCTACATGGTGTGTTCGAGAAATAAGTATTTTTTGGTATGTAAAATTAACAAACATGGCATTGTTAAGACACTTGTCATATCGGGTAATTAACCTGATATACCAGTTTCCTATTCAGTCTTCATACATCAACTGCCTATGATAATAATCTCTGATACATTATTATTATCGCCATAGTGTTTACTGGCCAAGAATTATTTCAGATGAAGAAATAAGTGTATTTAGAAGGTGCTAAGTGTAAGCAACAACGTTACTCCACCAGCAACGTTCCTATCCAACGAAGTACACACGAATAAATTCACCGGACAACATCAAATATCATGAGAACGTGTCATGTGCCGCACTCATCTTTCTTATCAAGCACATGAAAATATCCACACTGCCTTTTTTGCCAAATGGTTAGGCCCCGTTCCAGTGGAGGCTTACGCTGGTAGAAACACATCATAGGTATGGCAACAATGGCCTTACCAATGTCCACTCTGATGACCTGCGACCAAAACCTGCTGATCAACTCATACAGCCTGCCGATCAGCCATCACCGATGTCACAAAACCATAACCAACCATTACGCCAACTTCACCCCAACCAGAGCACGGCTACAGATGGCACCACTACAACCCAGGA